>VWPU01015708.1:0-240775 GCA_013398955.1 Callaeas wilsoni | reverse complement strand
TGCGAGTCCATCATCTCAGGGGCCAGCACCTCTGTTTGTCACCTGAGACCTGTGTTCAGACATCCAGCCCCTAGGGATGTATGGATTTTGTGGTGTGTCTTGGAGTGTTTTTTTGGGAGGATGCCTGGGCTGGGCAGTCAGGTAATACACTGCCCCTGGCAGGGCTGGGGCTGGGGAGCTGGTCTGACTCTGCTGCTCACCCTCTGCTTCACCTTCTGGGGGAACTGGACTTTTCTCCATCTCTGCTGCCCACAGGCAGGTCTGAGAAGCAGTTTATAAATACTCTGGTTTTTGAAACATGGGCTTAACCAGCTCCCTGTCTCCCTGCACAAGTGCTGGTAGTTGCTCCCCGTGAGGGCCCTGGGTGCAGAGCTGGGTCTTTGTGTCTCTGGGTCATGCTTTGAGTCCCATTTCACTGGTTTTTGCTGCAGCACAAGTTAAAGCACTTCCTTCTTCCTCTTGCCTGTATTAAGACCCTGTGTGCTCCTTTTGGGCTGGATTAATAATCTCTACACCCCAGCAAGGGCCCAGCATTGGAAAGGATGCTGTTCAAGAGTGTATTTCCCCATGAAAGCCTCATAACTCTCTCCAGCCTTTCAGTTAGCAAAGATTTCTCCTTGTGTGGTTTCACCTACAGGTGTGCATTTACCACCTAACTCCAGCCTGCATCCAACTTAATGCGTGGCTTTTCCCGAATTCCAAGATGTATCTTGTACTGATGATGGCCCTGAGTCCTTGAAAGAACATTTAGGAACAGACAGAGCTATTGTAGACATATTTCTCTGTAGAATTATGCCTTCACACCACTCTTTGTATTTGCTGATCTTCTGAGAAAACCTTCATTAGTTATTCTCTGCATCCTGTAGGTTATGCTTGATGGTTGTAGAGGTCTTTGAAGTGTCAACTCAGCAAGCAAGAAAATACCAGCTGTAAAATAAGAGTTGAGAAAAACTGATATTAAATAGTAACTTAATACTTCCAAGAACAGACCTTAGGTTTGAGGTGGATGCCATGTGTGTTTTTGAGAAAGAGAAATAAAACCTGATCATTTTTTCCATTAAATTTGTTTTCTTTTTTGTTTTTATTTCCCAGTCCAGCGAGAGTTTACACAGAAGAAAACCTTCACTAGTTGGATAAATTCAATATTGGCAAAGGTAAATGGGGGATTCTTTAGCAAAGACATGCCTTTTGCCTTTTTGATTCAGATATGCTGGTTAGAGATTAAATTTTTTAAGAATAAACAAAATTAGTACAAGATTTTTTAGGCACTGGATGGAAAAAGTAGCTCCAAGAATCATTTATTTAGTAAGTGCAACAGCACTGTTTTGGAGCATGTCCAAGGACATTTGTATGAGGTGGTTTGTGTGTAGATGTCACTCTTCCTTACTCATGTGGTAAAACTTGTGGTGGATTGAGGCACATGGCTCAGGGTTTTACCAGTTTCTGAGTTTACAGTTGGTTTTAATGTGATTAGGTAAGTGTTATTCTATTATGCAATCCAAGAACATGAGTTTAATGGGATGACCTGAGTGACTGGTAAGTATTAAGACAAACCACATAGTAGTGTAGGTGCTCTTTAAGCTCTCAGAAAACAGCTCCTGCAGCATGTGCTGGGGCTCTGACTTGCTCAGGTAAAAGAAAAAATAGAATCTTGTTTTCGTCCCTCCTTGAGCAGAAGCTGCTGAGCTCATGATAAGTTTGTGTTGTGTGGGTGAAAAGAGGTTTATTTATGCAGCTCTATACTCAAATTTGTACTTGGAGTATGTTGATTAAGATTTCAAAATATGAATTAACTTCCTTGTTTAGCTTTCCCTTTCTTAATTTTTTTTTTCTTTTGCCACAGACCTCTTTGAAAAATGTGAGTGCTTGAAAGTGAGGGCTTATAAAATTACCCTTATAAATTACCCTTATAAAGCAGAGAGGCAGGACAAGGGGGAATAAGACACAAACATAGTAATGGGTTAGAAGAAGCAGGATGTGGCTGTTTAGATGCAAGATTTTTATTGCAGCTTAATGAAAAAATAAAGAATGCTAAATGTTATTTAACAGCAGAGTAATCTGTGATGTTTTGTAGTGTGTTGAATTCAAAATGACAAAAGATTGAAATTTCTCTTGCAGCATACCCCTCCTTATGTTGTCTCAGACCTGTACACAGACATACAGCAAGGACATTTGCTTCTGGATCTGTTGGAAGTGCTTTCAGGTCAACATCTGGTAAGACAGTGTAATAAAAATATTACCTCAATCCTTTGTCAAGTCCAGCAAAGATTTCTGGATACGCTTAACTGCAACCATATGAATCATCCCTCTGGAGTCATAGAGTTAGTTTCAAGTAACTTATTTTTATACCATTGACTCTGAAACACACTGAAGTAAGTTGATCCAAAGTAATTTATGACTTTGCAGGACTTCCCTTATCAAAATATAGAATAAAATTAATTTTTACAGTTGAAGATATAACCTCTTTTTTTTGGTTTGCAGCCACGGGAAAAAGGATTTAATACCTTCCAATGTAGAAGTAATATAGAAAATGCTTTGACATTTTTAAAGAGCAGATCAGTGAGTATTAACTTCAAAATTCACAACTAAAGCCAGTTTAGCTAGTGGAGCATTTTCTTTGTTAACAATGATCCCTTTTTTTCCCTCCTTAGCTGAAGCTCATAAATATTCATGTAGCTGACATTATTGAAGGAAAACCTTCCATTGTGCTTGGCCTAATCTGGACCATTATATTTCATTTTCATGTAAGTATTTCAGCGATGTAAGAGAGTTTTAGTAGAGGGGGAAAGCACAAAAATATGTTGACTTATGTGATTGCCAAGTGAGATGAATTAGTACGAAACAAAAGATTATTTTCTGACATGTGGAAGTGACAGCTCGAGGAGGAGATGCACCAATGCTGCTTCACCAGTGCAGGGATGGCAGTGATGAACAGTATCTAGCTGCAAATGGTAGGAGGGAAAGATACTGAGATTTTTTTTTTTTTTTTTTTTAATAACCAGTTAAAAATAGGCTAAACTTTGCTTGTCTAAGGTCTGTAATGATTAAACTCCAGAAAGAGCAGATAGTGTGAAGTGGCTCATCCATCTCCCTCAGAGGCAGCCTCACTCCTCAGTGTTGACTGTGCTTACAATGAACAATTCTTGTATATTTTTTTCAGTACCAGTGCCTGAAATAACACGAAGGCTGTCAGAGTCATGTTTCTTACACAATTTGAGTGTGCATCTTGCATGGCATGAGGTTATGGGGGGTTGTGAAAGCACAGGGCCTTGGTTTAATCATCGTGTAGGGCTACAGAGGATGCTGGAGCCAAGCTGGCTTCTAGGGAGAACCCAGCAGTGAAATAATGCAGGTGCACTAACTGGGAGCTGGAGCTGAGAAGCAAAGTTCTCTAAGTGTATTTAGCCCATATTTTTCATGGTGGAGGTACTTTGATGCCAAAGGGTCTTGTGCTGCACATGGCCTGTGCAATTACCTTTTTACCTAAACCAAGCTTCTCTAACCAAATAGAGATCTCTGAGGTCTATCAGGTAGGTTTTCCAGCCCCCTGAGTGAGCAGGCAAACTCTGACTATGCCTAGTACATGCCATTCTTGGCGGCAGAAAACGCAGCTGCCGTGGGCTGCTGTCACTGGTTAGAGTAGCAATTGAGTGAGAAGGTCCCTTGATGTCATTGCTGGTACCCACAGTATAACACAGAAGTCTCTGGGTGAATATATCCTGCCAAAAAATGGCCTAAAGATGGGAATTCAGCGTGAAATAGTTCAGATTGTGGAGATTAAAAAGCCTGATCTGATTTTGGTGGGCAGGGAAGCTACTGTTACAGCTGTGGTTGAGTCCTGTCTAATTCTCTGTGGTGTTCTGCCGTTGATGCCTTGGTCATCTCTCACTGCAGCCTCGTTAAAACTCCCATCTTCTCTGACAGATTGAAGAACTGGCCAGGACACTTGCCTGTACTTACACTCAGCCTTCACTTGATGGTTCGAGTGCCGCTCACTCCTCTCCAAAGGCAAGCAGATCAGCT
The DNA here is from genome assembly GCA_013398955.1 of Callaeas wilsoni. Lineage (NCBI taxonomy): Eukaryota > Metazoa > Chordata > Aves > Passeriformes > Callaeidae > Callaeas > Callaeas wilsoni. Next base: position 236,752 of record VWPU01015708.1, on the reverse strand, counting down.
AAAAAAAGTGCCAAAATTAAGGAACGGTGGAAGATGTCTGCTACAAAGGCTCTTTTGTTGTGGGCAAGAGAACAGTGTTCGCTGTAAGTTCCATCCAAGACTTATAATTAGCACGCTACACTTTGTATTACTGCTTTCCTCTAAATGTGGTGATATTTTCCCCTGTTTTTTAACATTACTTAATGACAGCTTAGCAGAAAATCCTTTAAATTTCACTTGTGGTTACCAGTACTTTTAGCATCGATCAGGCCCTAAATGTTTTGACGTGAGCCCTTTAAATATAATAAAGCGAAGCTCATCTTACTAATTAAATATAACAGTGTAATCTGAGTTGTTTGGCTTTTCTTTTTTAGAGGCTCCTGTGTGATAAGTCTAGTGGAATGTTTACATGATTTACTTGTTTTAATCCTCATGATTGGCTCTGATTCACAAAGTTTCACGGATTTAAATTTTCTTTTTTAATGGAACGTGTAGGATTTCTACAATTCCCACAACTCATGCTTTTCTGTCAAAACACTGCATGATCCTCAAGAAGGATCCTAATCCTGGTGGTCCTAGTCCCTAATTCTAACAAGATGATTCCTTATGCTTGAGCTACTGCTGCTTTCAGTGGGGATGTTCACAGCACACAATCTAGAGCAGATAGAGGTATTTACATTTCCTGCAAGGGCTGCTGCTTCACTCCAGGATCTCTCAAATATGCTTTACAGTAACATCATCATCTCTCAACATGCTTTACAGTCAGCTCTTTCTCCACAGCTCTTTGGCTGTTTTATGTTCTAATAAAATCTTGCTAATATTCCATGTTATTAGTGGGAGATAAAGGCCTTCATCAGCACATCAGACACTTTCTGCCAGGAGAATGGCACTGAAGTTTGCCTTCTAGCTGTGTTTTATCAGTAGATTAATTGTCACATCAAAACCAGCTCTTTGTCCATGTAATCTTCCTCTTTCTTTTGCCTGTTTTTCGGCAGTGCTGCTGTCTGGTTTGCAGTATCATTTCTGAACTGTCATTATGTTGAAATATTTTGTTACCAGTGAATCCTGTAGTTTTTGGTAAAGGAAATCTTGTAAGACTTGGCCCATTGTTTTGTGACTAAATTTGATTGCCTGAAACCCCACATCTTTTCCATGGTGTAACATACTCCTAACATACAGGCTGCTTTCCCAGAATTCACTGTGGCCTGCATGGCTGGACACCTCACAGCACTGTTCAGGCTGTGAACATTAATAAAAGATAGTTTAAAGACCCTAAGCTAATTAAGAGAAAAATAAATACTTTTTTCCTGCACTAATACATCCCTTTTAAGATTTGGATTTTCTGAAATGTCAGTTCTTGGTGTCCTTGCAGACAAATACATGTTTTGCAGTGCTTTTCTTGTTGCTTTTCCACCCCACAGAATGCACAGATGTTGAGCACAAAGGTGATATTTAGAAAGGATTTGGATCAGCAAGGCTTTATCTTCAGAATGCAATAGAAGACAAAAAGAAATAGAGTCATTTTGTAAAAGCAGTGAAAAAATATGTAATTGTAGTGATTGGTAGTACTGGCTGTGTTGTGGTCTGCCTTGTGCAGAAGTTCAGTGGCAAGGTACTTTTGGATTTGGTTCATACTCCATTTTACTGAATTTATATTCTGTTTCTAAATTTGTACTTACAGCCTGTTTCTTTAGATGGACTAACATTTTGTTTCCACTCATTTCTGGGATAGGCATGGCTCTGTCAGCATCACTGATTTCAAGTCCAGCTGGCGAAGTGGACTGGCTTTTTTAGCCATCATCCAAACCTTGAGGCCAGGTCTGGTTGATCTGGAGAAGGCAAAAGCCAGAAGCAATAAAGAAAACCTGAAAGAGGCTTTCAGAATTGCAGAACTGGAGCTGAATATCCCACGGCTTCTGGAGCCTGAAGGTAAATGATCAGCTTTTTAAAAATCTTTGTTATTAGGGATGAGTTTAACATGATCTCTAAGACTGTGCTTAAGTTTGAAACGGAATATTGATGTCTGCTGTAATGCTCAAACCTGAGGTTTATTATTTTATAACATCGGTTGTACAGGGACTGTAGGATTTTTGAATTGGCAACAATTGCAGGAGCAATATGCAGAAGAAAGGATATGAAACTTTCCTGTTCATGGGAGAAACTTTTTCATTAGTTAATCATGCTCTATTAAAATATTCCCAAGGAAAAAAATGTTCATTACATATTAATTTCTGTCAATGGCATGTTAAGCGAGCTGTTGCAAAATAAACTTGTTTATGGTAATGTGTTTTAATAACTGCAGCATAGTGTGTAATTATGTGATCAGGCCTGGAAGGCTGCATAATTATGTAAATGGTGTATTGGCTCTCGTAGATGTTGACATTGTGAATCCGGATGAAAAATCCATCATGACTTACGTGGCTCAGTTTTTGCAATACTCCAAGAATTTGCCTGAGTCTGAAGAAGACATGCAGGTATGTTGTGTGGGTTTTCACTGAGGCATTTTCAAATGAACGTGCTTTCTTTGCCCAGTTTATAATCTGAGCCAGTAACACATAGTAGATCCTCTGATTCTGCTGCTGACAGGACTGAATTGGGTTGAACCTTCTGATGTTCCCGTGTGGTAGAAAAAACTCCGTGTTACGGATTTTCAGTTGCTCATACAGGTGGAATTGCTGTGCAGGTTGTTTTGTTTTTCATTTAACTGTTGCAGAGGACGTTTTCAAGCTTGCTTGTCTTCATGTGTGCTCTGAAGTCTGTGTGAACATTGGGGTAGAGGCAGACAGATCTGCAGATGCACAGAGCAACCAGCTTTAAATTTAAGAGCTGACGTGTAAAGTGGACAGAAGTTGCCACTCACAGATAACACTGACCAGAAACCCACATTTTCTATTCTCTGTATTCTCTTATGAGAGTTTAATGGGTTATTCACATATCTCCATACTGATAATCTCGTTTCAGTAGAACTGCAATCAGGTCTTCTTTTGATGTCTTTATATATCCAGGTGCCAGGTTTAAAACTTTTTCCCTGCTATATAATAGTGCCTGACTCAAAATTCATCAGGGTCCCCAGGAATTTATTATTTGTTTTTGAATAGCTTTGAATGGACTTTATCGTATGGTCAGTGGCACAATGTAAATTAAAAACAATGCTTGTAAAATGGAAAAAAGAAATTTTCTGCTCTAATTACCAGGAGAAAGTAAGAGAGGCCATGGGCTGGTTGGCTGCACAGGAGAAGAACTTAGCAAAGCTGCTGGTGGAAACAGAGAATGAAACATATTACCAGAAGTACAAAGTAAGTTGCGTTTCATGTTTATCTGCTTCTGTGAAAAGAATCTGTTTCTGTGAATATTTTTAATATTTTTCATCTTCATTGCCTAAACTGAAGTGTTAAATAAGCTTTTAAACAAAAGTTGGAAATCTGACAATGAAATTGTTAAATGCCCTCATATGATTGAAGGAAAGATAGGCTAAAATTCTGTTACGAAAAAGAGATAGGCTATGTCATTTTTCAGCAGAATTTCTGGAAAGAGTAAAGTAGTGTCTTAATTAATTGATGTGGTTGAAGACTTGGACAAGATTCAAGCACGTAGGCCCTTCATAGAGTTACTTTTGCTATTTCTGTGCTAATTACAACAGTAGGTTTTACTCAGCTAATGTAGTAGAGGAGTAGCTGAACTGCTGGCTATAGGTTATGATGAAGTAAAATTTCCTTTGCTTATATTGTAGCCAGAGGTTGTAATAAAATGGCCCATGGGGAACTGTGAGAGGAGGAATTTTCCCTTTCACTTGCTGGGAGGGGAGAACTGTGTTCTGACTGCACTGATGTCATGTTAAATACAGACTTAGGGAATGGCACCTATAATTTCAAACCCAAATACTGCCTGGAGACAAGAATGCCTCCTGCTATCTTGCCTTTGCATGCATCACACCCTTTGAAGTTAATGGATCTCATACCAGTGTGTTCAAAGGCAGGACTTGGCTCCGTGAGCTTCCATCTGACGTCTTCCGTGAATTACTCTTCTATTTTATCCCTAGGAAATGATGTCATTTATGGAAACATTTAACCAAGAGAAAACCCCCTTTCTCCCTGTGCTGTCATCAAAAAGAGGTGAAGCTGAGCTGAGTGAAGGCCAGCAGCAGATGAGGGAAGAGTGGAATAAAGTCATCTCTCAGGTCAGAGACGTTTCTCACTCCCCCCATTACCAGCATGAGCATGTGGGGTGAAGAAGCCTAAGTCTACCCCAGGAACTCACACTGGGAAAAGAGGGGAGATGATGCTTTATTTGGAATAATAACAGAGGTTTGACCCTGAACCTGAAGTCCAGACAGTCTGAGTGGCATTCAGTGCCCAAGAGGAGGCAGAAGGTGACTGTGTGTTACCCTTCTGCCTCCTGAGCCTCAAGACTGAAGCATCCCTGGAAAATGCCCTGCATCTGGTTATCTTGGAGCACTCTTCCAATCAAAGTTTTTGGCCTATTTATGCTTAAAATGTTATTTTAGGACATCATTATGGCTGAGATAGTGATGCAGCTGGGAAAAATGTGTTAATGTATTCCTTCCCGTGGCACAGATACTGATCTGGTGAGGCCTGGTTGGTCTGAGCTTTGCAGTGGGGTTGGCTGTGTTGGCTCAGACAGGGAGGTGTAGGGCCATGCTGGGAATTGCTGGTTTTGGAGGAGGTGTTCCCCCTGTCAGCCCCAGGACAGAAAGCTGTTCATCTCTGTTTCCTCCCCTATTTTTGCAACTAGTTCACTATAAATTTTCCTGTTCTTGGGCCACCAGCAAAGGATAGCAATGCCACATTCTCTGTGGTGTTGCAGAGGTTACAGCCTGGGAGCAAACCTGGGTTTGAGATAAACTGGGCTGATTTAGCTGACTTCACTGGAAGCTCCTTTTCTGAACAGTGACAGGCATGAGGGAGTGGGTTCCTGGCATGTCTCGAGCACCAGCTTATGCAGCTTATATCAGCATCTTGGAGATGGGGAAGAAAATAATAGTGAGGGATTTAATCCACTTGTTTTCCTTTTAAAGATTAACGAGTGGAAAGCGAAGCTGGACCAGATGTTGCCCTCCCCTCTGGATAGCATTGAGGCTTGGCTCCAGGAGCTGGAACATCTGCAGGCTGAAGAGTTGCCTGATTTGCAGGACCCATTCAAAGCAATGTCTATCTTCAGAGAAATAATTGTAATATTTAAGGTATGCTGATGACAAAGGAAATTCTCCTTCAGTTCGACCTGCCAAAGCACTTGTTATGGAATTGCTGTTTGACATTTTGGGAAGTGGTGTGCATATGTTTGTCTTCTGAAGATGAAAAGCTCTTTTGAACATACCTTTGAAGAATTATGAGTTTAATTAAATAACTGCATGGGTCTATAAGGCAGGTTTCAGACTTCACTGGGGTGAGATTAAATTTGAGTACCACCTGAACGAGTAAATTATGCTATTCTTTTTTATGTGGTTCCTGCAACTTGTTTGTTTGTTAAGTAATAACACAGGATAATTGCATCTTTATCTTTAAATCTATGCTTAATGCATACCTCTTCAGAAAAGCACTTGAGCTCAGGGTTACATTCCAGGGAGTTCAAGAAGTTTGTGTGTTTAAAGTTAAATATTTGCTGAATCACTCTGTAGTTCCAATCAAGGCAAGGATAGATATTTTGATACCTTCGTACCATACAAGTTATTTGTTCTGATCGTCAAATATTTGCACAGATAATAGTTTAAAGATCCTGTTGAGTTTGAAAATTCTAAAAGAGTGGATGTGTTGATGCCTCGCTGGCGATCATAATGGCATACTTGGGTTTTTTATAAACAAGTCGTCTAATTTTGTGACATTGTCCTTAAAGAGAATTTGAAAGAATGGGCAGTGGAGGTTCTTGCAAGTGACTTGATAACACCACTGTTTTGTACTGTTTCTAGTCAGTTCCTGATATGAGAGATGGCTTTTTAACTGGTAACAGCTTTGTCAGTCTTTAGCCATTTGATCTAAGATTTTTGTTGTGCAACCTAGGTACTTAAAGCATTTTTAAGAATAAGAGAGACTGGTGTAATTTCTTAAGGGATTTTTTTTTCCGAATTAAACATGTAGATAAAATCATTGCATTCCTTCAGGAAAAAAAATCCATTAATGCTTAATTTCTGCCAAATCCACTTTTCTTGATGGGAAGACATTCTGATGACAATTTTTTCCCCTTTTAGTACATCTTGCGTAGGGACCATATTGGCAAGGTGGTACCTTATAATTCAAATTTTACTTAAGATCTAGGAAATTATCCACCAATGCTCATAACTGTCTGACTGATACAGTGTTAAGATTACAAAATCCAGTGTTAAAAATCTGTGCACTATTTTTGTCGTTGAGGGCTGTCCCAGGATTTAGCCATTTCCATAACATGCTTTGTGGCAGATTTTGTAACACAGAAATTAGCATATTTTTTATATGCCACTGAGAAATAGGCTTATCTTCTGTGCAATACATTTTATGTTTTATTTCCAGGTAGGGAATTTGGTGCTGAGACACATGCCTGTAAAATATTCCCCAGTCATGGGACACTGGCCTTCAGGTGGTTAATTTGGTGCCCTGTCAGCCTGGTGTTAGACACAGATTTATTGAGCAGTCAAATGAACTATGGAGCAGGTGACATATTATTCAACAGGTTTTGCTGTCAGCCTTTGCTAAGGGATAGCAAAGAACAGCTTAATATCCTGCAGCTGTTACAATGATGCTTTTTTCTTCTAAAGATGATAGTGAAAGTGCAGAAAAAACAGATAGCAGGAATAGTGTAGAGTCGTGTTCGTTGTATTTAAGCAGATGCACAGTGACAAGAGAAATCAGGTAGTATTGCATTAAATATGCACTTTAGAGGGTGTTGAGGTAAATACTTTTATTGCACTTTAATGCATAAAGACACTGGGAGATTGTCTTGTGCTGACTATTTAATAGCTCTTCCCCTAATGGCTTGGAGATTCCCAGGTGAGATACTCTAGATCAAAATGAATGGCTTACTATGTCCTGTTCTCCCCAGGGCTTGATGGATTGTTTTGACTCTCACTTGGACACCCTTCAGTCATTCAAGAATGAAGATGAGAAGAATATGCCACTAGTCTTGCCTGAAAAATTAGAGGAAATGAAAAGAAGGTTGTGATGCTCAAGTTTCCTCTATTTCATGTTGTATTCTAGCTCTGCTTTGACTAGCTCTGCTGTTCTCAACAAAGCACGTAATTCATAATTTATCCATGCATCGTAGAAAAAGGGCTTTTTTGACCTAAGCACAGGCTGACTGTCGAGTGGAGCAGGCAGGGATCTCTCATTGGTCCAATGAATGTTTAATTATGTGTACAGAGTAGAGCTCATTAACAGGGCCTTTTCAGATGCCCTTTGCTGGTGGGGGTAGGAAGCAGCCACTAGGGATAGGAAACAGGAATATTTTGAATGTAAAAATTTCCCTGGTGATGGAGAGTCTCCAAATTTTAATTTCCACCTTCTAAAATCACTGTGATCTATAGCTTGCATTACCTCAAATATCTGTTAGAGGATATTTTCAATAATGACCAGTGAACCTGTATCCATAACCTGAGATGCTTTGATATGCAGATGGCAGATGCCCCTTTTTTGGGCATTTAAGGTTTTTCATACATTGAGCAGACAATATTGACTCAATTGTTGCCGCTTAAAAAAAATAAACTGTTGCTATCTTTAGAACTTAATTTCTGTCATAACAAAAAGAATGTGTACATATATGTAATTTTGATTTAGGATAAAATCCTTATACATTAGTGCCTTGTATATCCAATAGTTTTGAATAAACTTCTGGAACTATTTTCTATTGGCAGATTCAGCAATATTCGTTCCACAAACCCCAGCGCTTTTCTTGAATACCACTATGGACTGTGCTCAGCTATTGCCAATGAGGTGAAGTTAAAGCTAAATATCTGGGATGTGAAATATGGGGCAAAAGAGTCCGTGGAATCACTGCTGGAAAATTGGAATGTAAGTTTCAGATAGATGTAGCACATCCTGATGGTAATTCTTTCCCAGCTCTGTTTGATTCAGTCTTATGTCTTTGTCATCTGAAGATATTATAGTTGGTAGAAGCATGTTGGACTGGTGAAATCTCAGATTTATTCAAAGAAGGGCGGGTGGACTTCCCTAGAAGCTTTCCTTGCCCCCAACATCTTCCATTTTGCTATGAATGAGAGTTCTTTCTTCAGTTTGGAGAAGTAATGCAAGCCATGACTGTGATTTTCTCTCTGCCCATTTTTATTCTTTATTGTGAAGATTTCTTTCTTTCCAGACTATTTATAGAGCCAGCAGTAGCAGCCCTTCTCTAGCACCACTCCAGAGAACCCTCTCTGGGGTGGTTCAGTAGTTGCTTTCTTCCAAACCAGCCATTATTCACGCTGCTGTTTAATGCTGCCTCTTCCTTTTCCCAGCTTCTTTACCTCCTTATGCCTCGTGGTGAATATGAAATGTCTTGTTCTGTTACATTTTATGCTTAGCTCAGTTTCTGGACTCAACTGATGTCACCTGTAGGTTTTTAGGAGGGGATGGATTGCCCAGCCCCAAATACTGACAGAGGATACTGCGCCAGGAATACAGGCAGAGGTGAAAATGCTGATGCCTTCAGTTTTTCCCCATCTCCAGTTAATGGGATTCCCTGGGAATTCCATCTTAGTGGACTTTCTCAGAGGATTCTCAGACTGGCAAATCTGTAGTTAAATTAGTGGGAATTTCACCAGCCTCAGAACTGTGGAAGGAGGCAACAATAGATTATATAAAACAATAGTTTATATAAAATAGATTATATAAAACTGCTCAGTTTCCCTGAGCAGTATCAACCTCACCCTGTGGTAAGATGGTGGTGCAGAGTTAATCTGTGCTGAGTTTGTTGGCTCAGTTGGTTTCATAAATACTTATTATAATTTTATTTCTACAGTTGTGGTTCATGCTCTTGCGCAAGCTGATAGAATGTAGAGCTTTCCCAGGGAATTTAGGGCTTGTTGCTGGCTTACTTTCTGGTCCCATGATGTGAAGTCCTGGCTGAGTGGTGGCCCAGGTTTGTCACAGTCACAGGGGAGGTAGTTTTGTAGCCTGCTGGGTTTGTAAGAGTGGGGAGTGCTGGAGTGAGATCAGCTCAGACAGAGAGGGGCTGAGAATCGACCCTCATTCCCTGTGCACACCAAGTCCTCCTCTGCTCCCATTTCTTCCTCTTTCACCCTCTCCATCCCCAGTTTGAATCTTGATCTGTGTCAGAAACAAGGCACGTCAATATTTCTGTGCATTCAGGAAGACCCACCTTTTGCTTTCATCACTTTTTTGACTTGTGACTAAATTCTGCCTGGCTTGTTCTGGATACCATTTCTCAGTATTGTCTTGGGGCTGTGACTTTTTGAAACAAGCAGTCCTGACTCATGCAGGGCTGTGGCTCAGGCACTGACATTCAGGTATTCATATTTCTATTTACTTTCTGCACAAGCAGAGTAAAAGAACAAGTCTGTTTCAGACTAAAGGCTGCAGCTGAGTTGCTGGGTGGGCTTTGCTCAGTTTACATTTAACCTGTAGGTTGTAGGCTCGGATTTTAAAAAAAAAGTGTCCCAAGCTGTGGTTCTTACCCAGTTTTATGTTGTTCAGTGTTACTCATATCAATTACTTTTCACTTTGGGCAGAATTTCATTGAAGAAAAGAAACTTGAAACACAGCTAGACAATGCTACTCACATCTGTGAAGACTTGAAAAACATAAGTGGTCCTGACTTAGGTAAGCTCATGCACATAAGTCGGTATGAAGATCTCTATTTTGAACTGATGTGCTGCCACCAGTTTTAATTCCATCTACTGTTCCGTGTAAACAGTGCTTCTGTTTAATTAACCTCTCTGTTTCCAAATGTATAACAATAATCCCTATTCCATGTCCTAGCTGGAGATCCTCAAGAGATCAGCAAACTTTTGAAGACAGTGGAGTCAAAGATTTCCGCTTGCAAAGAGTATATTTCCAGTGTAAACACCACCCTACGGAAAGTCTTGTCCTCCTGGAGTAATTACACAGAAAACATCCACTTACTAAAGACGTGGCTGGAAGAAAACAGAAATGAGGATCCAAAAGAGGTACGTGGTTGGATTTCTCTTTGTTTGACAAACAGAGATACTTGAAAGCCTCCTGGAAGGAAAATATTAAATCTCACAGTGGCTGTTGTGGTTGCTTTTCTGCTTTTCATTTTGGAAAGAAACTTTTGACAGGGTTCTGCTTTAAACGATTTCAATGCCTCTGTCTAGATCCCTGCTGAAATCCTGGCAAAGAGGAATTCAATTCATGGTTCCTTGAATGAAGCTGGAAACCATCTCATCGAAGTCAGCAAAGAGCAAGTTGGGTCAAATATTGCCAAAGAGCTGAAGAAACTGAACAGGAGATGGGCAAAGTTCATCAAGAGGACACACTTTGTGAGTTACAAGTTCCTATGACTCTTTGCCATGCAGCCTTCAAAGTCATCTTTTCTAGACTTAACAGCTTGCTAATCAGAGATTGATCAATCTTTCAGTCTGCTCAACCTTGCCAGTTTTAAAGCTTGAGGAACAGAGAGTACACAGCAGCATCCCATTCTTTAGTCTTTGTTACTCAGTTAAATTCTCATTACAACAGGATGGAAAATGTTCAATTTTTAAATTGAAATCTCAAAACCACTTAAAAAAGGAAATCTTAGTGCAGAATAAAGCTCTTAATTCAGTGCTAGAGGTGGAAGTAATCAATTTAGCCTGTGCTAAATTGTACAATCTCTGTCTCAGCTAGTAGAAAGTAATTATTGCTCCATAGATACTTCTAAGGTTGTGCAACTTTTCACCAGCTCACTTGACAGGTTTTTAGGCTGCTGTAAATCCCTATACAACCTGCCTAATGTTATACATATTGCATTTCTTAGAATGCTTTCATAAGAATGACATTTTCACTCTGCCTGGGAATATTAGAACTCTTAATTTTCTGAGTTGAGCCTTTCATTGACATTTATTAAAGGTACTGCTGTGACAGTAAATGGTGGCAAAAAATTACTACTACGTTTTTGTAGGAGATGAGCTTAGTGAGAATGCAATAAAATCGAAGGAAGCAATCAAAGGGTGAGGGAAATTCAGAGTTTGCTAGAAAAACCCTTAATAAGAGATGCTTTAAGGAAATATATTGAGGAATCAGAGGTGTAAGGTGCAACAAGCCTTTCTAAGGTCTTCAGGACTTCCTGAGTTATTTTTCTGGCATTGTATTGGACATTATGACTATCATATATATGTATTATATTTATTTTTTTATATAAAAGGCAAAACCAAATGCTTGAGCTCTGGCCTGTGACTGCCACTACCATTAAACTGTTAATACACTTCCTGATCTTGCTTTGACCAACACCAGCTGCTGTTTTCTTGGACAATTCCCCGATGTGGGCTGGGGAATGCTGCAGCCCAGGAGTTTTTGTCCATAGTAGTGTCGCTGCTTATAGGTGAGGGGACAAGGGGACAGGCCATATGGGCACAGGCTGTGCTGGCCCACCTGCCCTCAGGGCTGAGGAGCTGAGCCTCACGTGGTTTATTTACCTGTATGTTTGGCATTTATTTCTCCTTGGATCCCTGTTGTGGGCTAAAGCTGGAAAGTGACCCAGGTGGTGACTGTGTTGGAGGAGGGCAGTGGGGAGGTGATGGGAGTGACCATCTTACCCTGCTCTTTTGTTTATAGCTTGGAGAAGAGGGCACAAATGCTGCTGAAAAGACCACGGAGCTTCCAGGGAGCCTGGAGAAAATTGAAGAGCTCCTTGGAGGGGTGGACAGCTGGGCAGCAGAGATGGGATGTCTGCTTAGCAAGATCAGTCACGAGGGGCCTGTGGAACCTGAGATGGAGGAACATTTGCAGGTGAAAATGTTGCTTAAAATACTTGTTCGTCAGATTCTCATCTTGCAGCAGGGATTTGTGCCTGGGGTAAAATGAGCCATCATCAGCGAAGAAGAACTTCATGTGGATTTTGTGCTGTAACACTGGTAAAAAGTCAGGACAGGGCTTGTGCTTTGATGTTATTTCTCAGGATTGCTCCCAGATGAGTGAATCTTCCACCATCAGTGTGTCCAGATGACAAGCAGGTGCCAATGAAATGCTGCTGGTGCCACTGATCAGCAGCTTGTTCTTGAGTGATATTAATTACTCCTGTCCAGCACAGCACTTGGAGCAGACTAGAACTCTGCAAGCTGCCAATTTGAGAAGTTCCCCTGGTCATACAGTGCTTCTGTCATCTACCCTCCAATGCAGGGAGGAGGTTTGGGACGCCTTGGCTGTATTCAAGGCTTACCCATCAAAACCTGGGATACTTGAAGTATTTTCAGCAGCATGTGGGGTTATTTGGGAATCTCATCTTATAGGCAGTTGCTCTAAATATCTACAAAGAGCATGAATTAATTTCTAACAAGAAATTCCACTAGTCCCTATTGTTTCCCATGTTTCTCTGCCAGGGATTACCCCCAGTTCCCAGCAGATGGCAGGTGAAAATACGTGTATATAACTCAGCAGCTTCAATACCAAGTCTGATTTATTTTCGTCACTTGCCAGTGAAGGTGGGACTGAAACAAAGATGCCAAGCTTTGCACTGGAGAAGCTGAAGCACTGTCTTATATTGCCTTTACTATTTCTGCAACAGGGCCTGTATAACCTAATGGTGTGAAGGTGACCACCAGAAGGAGGTTTCATTGAAGCTCCTTCATGTGACTGCTGTAAATAAACAGAAATGTTCTTTATTTCGTGAAATTACCGACAATAACTGTACACCAGAATCAGTGTTAGTTTCCTGTTGCTTTGTGCCTTCTTGCACTGTGTAGCTGACAGATTTGGGAATGTGAGAGACGAAAAAGATCTCTTCATCTTTTTGTAATCACAGGCATATGTTTATAAAACAAGCCTCATTTTGCAGTGTGACTCCTAGTTTGCTAAAAAAAGGTGAAGTAACAAAGGACACCCTGAAACACAGCCTCCAAAAATGTGGCTGGCATTGTATCTGCATGTCTGGGGGCAGGAGAGATCAGGTCTCTCCTTACCTGCAGTACAATAGGTCGAGATCCAGAATAAAGCTCTGATTATCATTAGGAGAATGCTAATTGACAACTTCAAACAGGAGAAACGTGTTGAATATTCATAGATCGAAACAGCTCTAATAACGACTTTTCATGATAAATATTCAAACACAGCGCACTGCTCCTGCATGCAAAACACCCAGCTGCTTCCTGCCTTGCAGTGCTGAATACCACAGGAAAATCTGAGCCTTGGTATGTGCTTGCCTTTGGATGACTTCATGATCAGATGATGCATATCCAAATGTGTGGTTTCGTTTGGGAAGCTGTTTGGATGGGAGAGCGTGTTTTAAAAACACATCTAATTGGCTCTGTGGCAGAGACACGGGAGGTGTTGCACTGACAGAAAGAAATTGCTTCAGCAAACAGAATCCCCTGTGGATGGCAGCAAATTTCTTTCTCTCCACACAGAGATTTTACAGTGCAGTACACTGACCATAACTGGAAAATAAGGCTTTCCTTTACCGTGATCAAGGCTGGCTTTTTCACCCAGTTTGTTTAAACAAAAAGACAAATAAACACTTGTAAAGGCTTCTAATGCTTTCTGTTCAACCAGAGTTTGGCTGCAAGAGGATCCTCGTGCCGAGACCAAGTTGTTGCAGCAGAAGAGATATTGCAATCCCTGATGCAGAATGTTTCAAGTCAGGTGTTTCAGCAGCATTCTCACACCACTGGGCTGGAGGCACGAATTAAAGAAGCCAGAGACAAAGTAGAGGTACTCCTTTATGCACACACAGATATCTCCAATTGTAGCGTTATGGGATAAGGAGGACTCTGTCAGTCATGTAAAATGTTCTATGCTATTGGAATCAGTCTCCCAGACTCTTGCCAAGGCAAAATCTAGAACATTTCCAAGATTAGTATCTCAACTTGAAAAACTGGAGTGATGTTATGAAGCAATAACTTTATCTAATTACCAACACTCAGGCATGTTCTGAAAAGAATCTCTTTCTTCCCAGGCTGTCATGGGTGACCTGAACAACATCTTTTCCAAATCTGAGAAAAGACCCTCAGAGAAGGAGGCTTTGCTCAATTTTGAAGAATCCCAGAAAGAACTGGAGGCCTCCATTTCAAAGGCTGTGCAACTTGTCAGTCAAAAATTAAGTCCTGAAGAATGTATTTCAAGATATGAGGTGGGTTTGTTTTCTGAATGAGCTGAATTTGAGTACTTCTGAGGGCTATGTGGTCTCTAAAAATCTCCAGTAAGAAGAATACTGACTATTTTTTTGTTGGTAGCTATTAATGCTTTTCTCAGTTTTCTGATTTAGCACTGTATTAATTTGGCAGACAACTTGAATGAAGAAACATAAATCTATATGGCAGTTTATTGAGTGCTCTGTCCTAAATTACTTCATCACTCCATCAGAACTCATCATTTTCAGAACTACAGCTGGTTGGTTTTTTTGCCTGATCAATAATTAAGCTTCCCATCAAGAATCACATGCCTGAATTCTTGGGCAGGTTATTATAAATACTGAATCTCCTCTTTTTCCCCGAGGATAGCTGGTAAATCAAGTGTCCTGTCTCAAAATGTGGATCTGTTAAAGGGATTTGGGAAATGGAAGTGCCCAAAAATCTGTGTTGCCTCATCTGGCAGAGAGAGAGCTGGGTGACCATGTGCCAGGAGGGGCACAGAGCCTCATTCCAGGCCATCCTGGAGGATCCCATGGTGCGGGTGGAGACCTTTCACCCAGCTGCTGACAGCCGTGGGACATGGCCAGGTGTATTCCCCAGGGAAGAGGCAGAGTTCAGCAACCTCAGTCTTTCATCTTTGGTAGCAAATTCTCCCATAAAAGTTGTTACAAGAACAGCACCTGTTTTTCTCCATAAAGCACCCACTGATACTGCAACCTTTTGCAGATAAAACCGGGGTGGAGAATGCCCTTGTACCGCCCACACAAGTGTCACACAGAGCCCACACGTGCAGTGCATACATTGATTTATGCACAGGTTTTGCATGCTACTGATGTCATTTTGTTAGGTAAATAAGTAACATTCAGTTCTGTTGGGTTTCATTATGTCTTTTTTTTGTTTTTTAGGAAGCTTTTAATGCTCTGGACAATAAAGTTCTTGACGAATTTTTGAAAGCAGCTGAACAGCTGAAAAATGTTTCATCTGATCACGAGAAGCTGGTGGTGGAAGATGATGTTCGTAGGAGATGGGAGGTGAGATAAGGCAGGAATGAGAAGCCACTGTCTGGGCTCATTAGGCCTGGAATCTTTGAAAACCTTTTTTTTTTGCCCAGTGTGTTCTGAGGTTTTTCCTCGCTGTGTAACGCTGTGTCACCATCTCACCGGGGAACAACGTGTTTTGTATTTTGCAGGCAGTTCGTCAGGAAATCGTGTCCTATGTGCAGCTCATAGTAGAAAGGGAAAAAAAGAGATTTAATGCAACTTTAAAAAAAATCAATAAGCAGTTAGGCAAAGAGAAGAAACTCCTGAGTATGGATAAAAGCAAAGGGCTCATCAAGGAACATGAGGTACCCGACAGTCTCCTTTACTGCCTCTCTTTGTGAATGCTTTGCTGTCCTTCTTCCTCCTTTTTAGGTACCTTATGGCAGCCTGGGCCTTGGGAACAGGGCCCTTGTGCTCTGTGTTATGTAAACACAGAGCAAAGAGGCCACCAAAGTTATTTCTTTACCTTTTTTTGACTGCAGATATTAGTGTTCTTGCAGAGTTTTAGAATTAACCCCTTGTTAAGTAGATGGTATCCTTTATCCATTTTTTTCCCCAGATTTTTTATATATCTTGAATTCACCCTAGAAAGTATAATATTTGACAAGGAATATTTTAAAAATATTGTGCTTTTTCTGTAATCAATAGGACGTGTCTATCTGATGTCAGGGTGAAGAAGACTTGAGACCAAAATTAAAAATTGTAGTAACATAATGAATTTCAAAATCAAGCAAGAGTCAGTGTAGTCTTGTGAATATAGCTGGGGAACACGTTGCTGGAAATCCTAGTTTACTTCCTGGCTCAATTTGAGAAAGAACCAAGAGAAAATAAGTGTATGTTTCTTGGTTTGACAGCTTAGACTTTTAAGAGCACTCATCCAAGAAGATAATGGAAGTATAAAAAAAATATGAGAATAATTGCATATCCTTAAGTCTTAACGTGAGCTTATTATATTGTTTCTCTTTGTTTAGGCCTTTTTTTCACATGAAGGCAGCATGAAGGAACTTAAGAAGTCTTTGGAAGACCTTAAAACATTGGGAAGACTATCAGAAGAAACTGTCCCAGGGATACAGGCACTCACTGCAGACTGTGAGAAAAAGCTAGAAAAGGTTCAGCAAATGGTGGCAGATACTTACACAGCACTGCTGGCTCGTGCTGGAAAAGGACAGTCCCCTCAGAAAGGGTGGGTGGCTGAGTCAAGGTGTGTTGTAGCTTTATAGAAATCATTTTTACATGTAGATTTTGTGATACTCTAATGTATCTTGGTAGTACATAACTATGTACATTACTGTGGGCAGTTATACATTTAAACACTTAATATTGAGTTTCATAAACTAGCAAGTACAATGTTTGATTACCCTTCATCACAGCTGCACTGTTTTTAATCTTGACCTAGGATTTCTTTTTTCCCTTTGTATTTCATATTTTGTTCTTGTAGGAACTCCATTATGGCTTCTGAGAATGGAGAAGAGTCTGGTTCTTCTCAACAAATCGACAGCCTTACGGTACAGGAGGTAAGAAGTCCAAACTTACTGTTGGAAAACAGAGCTCTGTCAAAAGGAGAAAGTGTTTATTTCTCTTACTGTTTTTATTGTGGTAAGACCTTGGGCCTCTGGTCAGAAATCAAAACCCTATTGTGCTTGTGAATGTAGACTAAGTAAATATTGAAAATTAACATGCAAGCAGCAGCACTGGGCATCCTGAGAAGATGTGAGTCTCCAGGCTGGAATTATATTTTGCAAAAAAGTCATTATCAGATGGAAGGGTCATATAGGAAGCTGTGCTCAAGTGCAAATCCCCCACAGTGTCCCAGTAATATGAACAATTTTCAGAGGACAGAGGGAACAAAACTAGCAAAGAGTTGGAGGCATTTGTCTGTATCTGTGAAAAGAATGAATGAGCTGGCTGCAAGTGTTCCAAAATTTGCTCTTAGGGTTCGTGATTGAGTTTAACCACATCTTGTATTCATGAATGGCATCTCTCATCTCCTTTGGGACACATCCAGCAGTTCCTCCCTTGAGGAGTTTGCAGATGTCTCTGCTGTGTGTTACACAGAATGATGTGGAGGTCACTCACACCCTTTCTGTTTTTACTCAGACCTCAAGACCCGCTGCAGATACAGTTTTGGAAGCAGATGTGAAACATCACAATGGAGAAAGCTGTGGAAACAGATTTGAGGAAGACAGTGATTTGGCCATACCAACTTTGTTAGAGAGGTAATTTTTAAAGGAAAAAATGCATGGTTGTTGAGATACGATGCTGTGCTAGACAGACATTCACAAATTAACTGAATATACCAAACATAAGGTGCACTTTTGCTATGCAGAACCCTGTTCTTTTTCTACTATAGTTTACTGAATATTGACCTGTAATTGATAAGGAAGCACTAAAGTAGCTAAATGCTTCGAATATTAGGATTTTGTAGCAAGAACACTTTTAGCTATAAATGTTTTCATTTTTTTATTGGGCTAGAAAAGTCTGCATCTGCCTTAGTAATAACTTCAAATATTGCAAAATAAAAGAATATGTCAAGTTTTTTAGAGAATAGACATTTTTACATTCATAAAACTGAATTTAGAGAATACAGGCTGGCATTTAGACTTGAAAATTAGCCATATGAGCAATCTCTTTAATATGTTGCTCATTTATGCATTATTCCTTCATTTTGCACTTAAAATATGTCTTTGCAATAGACTGTGCTTGTTTTTCTATGGTACTCTATTGGTCAGTGAGTCTCATACCCTGACGTGTTCCATTTAATTAAAAGTAATATTCTCTCTGAAAGTGTTTGCATCTTTCCTTAGCTTTAACACACAAAGAAGTAACCTGGAAGAACTTTTACAGCTCAGCAGAGATAAAGTAGCATCTGGCTTTACTGATGAAATAAAAGGCACTTCATGCCTTCAGAATAAGCTGCTTGAACTACAGGCAAGTATTCATCTTTTAAAAATATAGCTGGTGCCTAAATTGTTATTTTCTCGTGTAGAGCACTCACTTCTCTGTTACATGTATTGCCAAGGAAAAAGCAGCATCCTTGCAACCAGATTTATGAGAAGAAGGGAAATCGAGGATTTAGGATTCAGCAGAACTGCATTGCTGCTTAGCAGTGGAGTTTTGCAGCTGTTGCTGAAAGAAGAAATTGATGACTCTGGGTTTGTTGTCTGCAGGCTGAAATAGGTGTAATGGGAAAAAAAACTACAGAAAGGAGCTTTTTTTGTCAGCAGAGGTGGCCAGGGCTGCAGGAGTCATCAGAGTTGAACCACCAAGTGGTGTTTGTGCAGAATGGAACTGTTGCAGGACTTTTAACTTGGTCAGGTTTGTGGGATCCTTAAGGCAGCAACAAAAGGCACAGAGTTGATGTTGAAAAATTTACTAGTGCAGTTTTTCAAGGCCTTGCTTGAAAAGACTACAAAGCCTTATCATGCATCTCGGAATTTGGTTCAGTTCTACATCTGTTTTTATTTTGAACACAGCTAGGTGGAGATATTTCCCTTCTTGTAGTAAAAATGCTTGGCCCATATTTATTGAACCTTTTATAAAATGTAGCCAAGGCCTAGATCTGGTATAGAAATTGTTATCATAAAAAGTTGCTAGAGGTTTGCATGCAGCTAAAAATTGGGTCTTGAAGGGGGAAAAAGGCAAGAGATACTCTTAGTTTCAGATAATATTTTCACTGTTTTTGTAGAGACTCTTGTGACTGTAGTTTTATGAACTGTCCACTGAGAAATACAGGATCATATTAATGCATTAGTACTGCTTGTCTTCTAGGTAATAGACGGTGAAATCAGTTCTGGTTGGACACAATTGGAAAACATCTCATCTACCTTACAAAATCTTGTGGCTGAAGTGCAGCAGGCTGCTCTCTCTGAGGCAAGAAACAAGCTACAAGGAGAGTGGAAAGAGCTTCAGGATATTATAAGTACCAGGTATAAAATAACACTTCATGATATTAGCTATGGAATTGTAACTAATTGTGTGTGTTGTGAAGGGAATAATGTGTGTTGCAGAAAATACCTGCACATTTTTAACCTTTTCTTCATTGCATAAAATTAAGCTGTTTTTAATTTTTCTTCCTTCATGTACACAAGGCAGATAGCGTGAGTCTTCCCAAGCAGAAGAGAGCCAGAACTTTGAACATAACTGTGCAATATTCCCATATATTGCTGTTATTTCCTTTCATCTTTTGGTTAAATTCACAGTGATTCATACTGCTTTTCTCATTAAACAGAGAAAAACTCATTTGACCCCAGGAGGGGGAGAATTAGATCCGTTAGGCAGCTACATTATTTTTGTGGCTTTTTGTGCTTAAAAATATTGAATGTCTTTTCTTGCCTGCCTTCCCAGTTCATGTTTTGTTACCTTTCTTGCAGAACGAACTCTTTAAGGACTGCTTTGGAAATTGTTTTGCCAATAGAAAATGAGTCCATCCTTCTCTGTGAATTAGATCAGCGGCTGAAGAAAAAGGACATCCAGCAGTTTAATCTGATGAACAGTGACCTTGCTTATAGGGAACTGAAGGTGAGGGGAGATGCAGAGACCACACCCTAGCAAGGATAGGTTTTAATGTCTAGGAAGTAGGGAACTTCATGGGATTTTCACTCAGGAGGTTGGCACTGGTGACAAGACTTCCCAAACCTTCTAAAATCTGTAAGAGCATTTTAGTCCCTGTGTTTTAAACATCACTGTTCCTGTAGAGCCAGCCAGGGACCCTCAGTAGGTTCTGCTGTAAAAGCCATTGTGAACATTTCGTTGTAGCTTAGGACCTTCTTTTGATGCAGATTTGTGGTGTTCCCACCTGGCCTTATATCACTTTGTAGAGTCACACACATAATGTGCTGTTAATTTGTGAGCTCAGCCAGGCTGCTTTGTGTCACAGCTGCTGGAGTATCCGAGCACAGCTCAGGATGGGTTTGGAAGCTCTGTGTGGGTGCAGTAATCGTTCACCTGCTATCAGTATCTGCTGCCCAGGCCCTTGTCCACTAGGCAGGTTGAATATTGTTTCATTCTTGGCTTGCCCTCCTGGCTGAGCACACTGACAGCTACAGAGAACTGAAAGTTTGCATTTTTCTGCCCTTGGCTCTCCAGTGAAGTAGGGTTTAGGTCTCTCAAGCTGTAGGGCAGAGAGCATGTGTACTCTGTCTGACCAGTTTTGGCTGCAAGGACCCAGAATTTTTGCCCAGCTCTCTTCACAGCTGGGCTTTCACAACCTTGACACGCTGCTCTTTGAGGCCTGTACCCAGACAGCCTGCAGGCTGCACCAGGAGATTTTTTAAATGCATGGAAGGCTGCTCCAAAAGTATAGCATAAAGAACTGAAAAGATGGCAGAGTAATAAATATCTCTGTGCCTGCCTGTGCTCTGACTGATGTCCTGCTGTGAGAGCCTGCTGCTTTCAGTCCCAGGACTATCATCATCTTTCCTTCTTCTCTGATTGCTGGAAGGAGTCTTGAGCTTTCTGTATTTGTGCTGATGATTTTATTTGATGATTTTGTTCTTTTTTCTTCCCTCCACTGACATCCAGAATAGGTTTTCTATCTTAACCACCCTGTTTAGCATAATTTTTTACTGCTAGTATAATTTGTTTTTCAGCCATATGTTCAACTTGAATGCAAGATACATGTTTCCTGTCATTTGATCGCACTGTTGGTCATTCTCTCAATTTCAGGAGCTGCAGAGATCCATATTAAATCAGATTGAAGTATGCAAACAGTTGGAACACCTAGATAGTTCAGCAAGGGATGAATTTAATCCAATAGACCTGCAAGCTGCAAGCAAAATTATGATTTACTATCAAAACCAGCTTGAAGAAATGAGCCATAAAATGCAGATCCGTGAGACAGTCCTTAAAGATCTGGAAGCTTTTATGGCCTCGCTGAGGAAGATCCAGTCTTCCATCAAATGTCTCCCAGATCAACCTGAAATACAGGGAAAAGCTTTGAGAGAGGCTGCACAAGAAATTTCTGGTATGGCAGAAGAGGCTAAATGTTTGGATGAACGCCTGAAGGCTGTTGATATCTGTTTGGAAGATGCTGAGTGTGGGAGAAAGACTTGCTGTGAAAACCTTGTTCAGACTTTATCTGAAGAGCTGAATGCAATTTATGATCCCCAAAGTGAGCAGGTGTTTACAGAAGAAAAAGACTTATACAAGACTTTTTCCAGAAAAAACAGTGAACTCCTTAAAAACATTCAGGATCTGCGTGACAGAATTAACAAAATAGGCTTGAAGGATCCAACAATTCCAGCTATTCAAAAAAGGTGAATTCTTTTTTAAAGCTCTTTTAATTTCATGATTTCAGTGGAGCCAGTCTGTGACCCCTCTGCAAGAGAGCACTGAAATTTGAAGTATCTGTGGAACAGTGACAGAAGCTGTGAATTTGTTTTATTTGTTCCATCACAGCCTAAAAAAAGAAGCCTTCTCCATTTTTTTTTCTTTAAACTCCTATATATGTGTGTGTGTGAAGCAACATTGAAGAAGAAAAAAATAGGAGATTGATTATTGTGATCTTAGTTTTCAATAAGAAAACTGTCAGACAGGGAGATGGGTCCCCTTGCTGGGCACTGATGCACCTGATCTGAAACTCTGCAGTGTAAGATGGACAGACTGCACTTGCCTTTTAATACACATTAATTCACTGTGTTCATACAGACCCAACTGCCCTTCAGGCTTTGGATTACTTTCTCACAGTGCTGAGGTCAGCATAACTCATCTGAGGGCCTGTGTCAGATTACATGAATTGAAGATCAAATTAGACTTTTTACAATGTCATTTAATAAAGTATGTGGAGCTCAGGATGAATTTCTAGGGAACTTAGTAATTACATTGTGAACCAAATCAAGGGCTTACTTTAATATAAAGCTGTATTTCATTTTTTTCTAATAAAGGATAAAATCATTAACAGAATTGGAAAAGGAATTGGATCGTGCTGCTGCTGAAATGAGACCTATGCAAGAAATTGCTAATAAGCTCCCACAGATCGATGAGGAGAAAGCAGAGGAAGCAAATGAGCAGTGCAGAGCTACAGAGAGGTTATGGGAGGATACAAAGCTCTTGCTTGCTGAATGGTAAGGAGAAAAATTGCATTTTAAAGTAGCGTTGTTCAAGTAAGAAGTTTGCTTGTAAAATCAAACAGAAAAAAAGCCCGAGACCATATCTCAAAGTAAAGGTACAGTGGCAGATGTTACCATTGTGATGACATGAACTATCATTAAGCCAAGATTTGCACAAAGAAGTTGGCAGCCAAAGCTCATGAATTTTGCATATTTTTAAAACATCACAGTCCCATCATTTAGCAGGTATGCAGTGATGTGTTGGACTTTATTTGTATTCAGAAGAAAAACCTGGCTGCTGCTGGGAATGGTGTGTCTTCAATATTTGCTGTGAATTTCACGCCAGCACACTGAAAAAGAAAAGACAAACTGAAACAAATGGAAAAGGATAGCTGGGAAAACAGTATCTTCTGCAGCAAAATAAAAGGAGCTTGGTTTGCCTGTGAGAGTGGGGACTGGGAAAGGCTACAGTTGATCACCCAGAGCATCTGTGCTTCAAATATGTTTTTTGAAGATGCCCAGAAGCTTTGCAAGGACTGGCACAGTTCTGGTTATTTCTCATGGCTTGCACAAGTGGGAGTAACCTGTTTTCATACCCCACTGAAGGATGGGCTGACATTCACCATCCGAGCTGCTGTGAGGTCTGCTGCACATGGTATTTCATTTTACTGCTGACTGAGCTCACCTTTCAGGTGGAGAGGGTCATATGAATACAACTGCTCATCACAGTTAAATGTGAATCAGACACATAGGATGGTGAAGGGCATTTCTGATTCCAAAAACTGTCTGGATGCCACACAGGTATCGCACATTATTGCAGGGTTTAAGACTGGTGCAGTTCATCACTCCTTTTCTCGCATCCAAACATAGTTGTCAAACTCCCCACGTGTGTGAATGTAGGAGAAGGAAGCAGACAGGAGGTTGAGGCTGCAGTTTTATGCTTAGGACATAAATAATCCATCTCTTTTTAATAGCCAGGAGCAGTGTGCAAGGGTTCTGGAGCTCCTGAAGCAGTATCAAAACTGCAAAACAAGTCTGACCAGCATCATCCAAAAACAAGAGATTGTGCTTTCCCAGCAAACTTCTTACATGGGGAAGGAGAATTTGAACAGACTAATAGCAAAGGTGAGTAACAAGAACTTAGTGGAAAGGAAAGAAAAGCCTTTCCTGGGAGCATTCACATGCAGGGTTGCCCTGTACCCTCAGCCTTCAGGACAGATGTTAAGGCCTTGCTTTTACTTTGGCTTCCAAAATACATTTAGGGACCCCATATTCTTGTTTTGTTAAGTCTATTTTTGCTTAGTGAATCAAGGTCTTGTTAAAGGAGAGGGATTAAAAAAACAAAACCAAACTCCATGGAAGAACTAGGATCTAGAATGAAGGTGACATTAAGTCCTGTCCTTTTGCTCCAAGCTGTCTGTGACAGCAGTTAAACCTTTGCAGTAGCTTTTACATTACTTGATGAGCTACTCATACTGAATGAGCAGATACTGCTAGACACCCCCTCATTTAGTTTAAAGTTTTCCACCTTTTCAGACAGAAATGTGACAGCCAGCTTCTTGGCTAAATGAATACAGCCACTGGGTATAGTTGTCTGTTGTTAGCAGATCAGTGAACAGCAGCATGTCCATCACAGCCATTTTACTGCACAGGTTTCACATATCCTGGGTTATATAACTGGTTGTTCAGATCCTATTTTTAGGCTTTCTGATGAGGCATCACCCATACCATCCAGGAGTGTTTGCTCTCAGGCTGTGCCTGGGATGGTTAAATTTAAGAAGGAATGTAAACGGTGTCTTTCCTCAGGCAGTGAGATGTTGTCTGCTCCTGCCATCCCCTTTAGCTGAGGCAGGGTCTTCTCTTGGTCCCACCAGTGAGGCTTGGGGCGCCTTGTGTCACCTGGGCTCCTGCTGCAAGGGGGACATTTCCTGCAGGTTCCAGCCCCTGCTCGTATGGAGACCCCTCTCTGGGAGCATCCCTCCTCCTCACCCTGTGCAATTCCCCCTCCCAGAGCTGTGGTCTGAAATTGCTGTGGCGTAGTGCAGGCGTGTCCTTGAGTGCTGATGATTTGTTACTTAGAATTATATGAAATAATAGCAGAGAGAGTCCTCTGCTTTGTTCTGGATTGTGCAAGCTGCTCTGCCATCCCTGCCCGAGCTCAGCGCCCGGACGTGTCTGTATGGGAAGATGTCATTCCTTAGGATGTCTGTGGGAAATAAGGAGAGCTGTTAACATCAAAGTGCCTAGCACTAGAGGTCAGTGTTTCTTTTCCAGGAAGCTTCCATGTTGTTTGTAAACACTGACATTCCAATTAAACACAAAGAAGCAGCTTGGTGTTTAAATAGAAAGTAGGAGAAAGAGACGTTTCAGTTTCTGGCAGGGACATACTTGACAGTGTCTGTGTTTACGTAGGATTTAAGCTTTTTTTGTAAACAGTTCAAAACTTGGGGATCAGAATGCAGGTGATATTTTAGAGTTGTAATAGTATCTCAGATGATTATCACACTGTGCATTGTTTATCTCTGTAATCAAGGTTCTGTGTGTGGATGTACAGTCCCCTTGGATCTAGCACTTAGGACTTTAAAAGCAAACTGTGGTTTTGGCTCTCTTAGAAATAAATTATCCATATTCCCACTCAGCTGTTCTGCAGCCAGTAACAGAATTATATGGATTTCTAACAGGGAACTATTCCTGTCAGCATGGCAGGGATATAATAACACAGGATGCATTCCTAGTCTCGTCATATAGTATAAAATAGATTATTTTGTGTAATGCTGTTGTTTCTCTAAGCAAAAAAAACCAGCAAATCAGTTAAAAATATTTTGCTGAAGAAACAATCATAAGCAAATATGCTCACAAATATCCATGTGGTCTTTTTCACAGATTGAAGAGGCAAAAGAGGAATTTAATGATCCCTCTGAGGATGTAGACAAAATAAATCAGATCTGCAAAAACCTGCAATTCCAGCTGAATAAAATGAGAAGCTTTGAGGAGCCTCCCTTCGAGAATGAGGCTAACATTATTGTGGACAGATGGCTGGATGTATGTAAAAAGTAAATTATCAGGGTGGTCTTATCTGTTATGCATTATAGTAATTGATTCTGACGCGGGTGTAATATTTCGAATAAATTAAGTGCAATATGGCAGAGATTCTTAAGAGATAAATCCAAGTGTTTACCAGAGTAAAGCTTGCAGAGTATCTATGGATGTAATGTTTCTGATCTCTCAGGTACTTTATATTGTCAGTACTACTTGGCAGTAAATAATTCTAGAAAATGCAGAAAGGCAATATCTGTGCTTTCTGCATGAATCTGTAAGCTTCCATAACAACTTCTATGGATTTAGACTTTGGAGACAATCTGGAAAATTACAGTGCTGGTGCTTCTGGTGAGAAATGTTCGCCACTGTCGATCTAAGCAGTGCATCAATACTGAGATTAAATGGTATTTACTGGGAGTAGATAAACATTAATGAGCAAGGCTCCTTCCTAAACCTGCCTTAAAACTGGCAAGCTGCTGTTGTGATTGGTATGTTTGGTGACATGTGTGGCAGGGATTTAAATATCTTCTCCATGACCGGTTTACACTGAAGACACGAGATTTTATTTTTCTCCCCTTTGCTGCACTTGTTTTTGTGGGTGGTTTCATCTCGCTCCGATTTTATTGTGCTGCTTTTGCTTTTAGAATATAACTCAGCATTTTTTGAAATCTATGTTTGTCTTTTGTCAATCTAATGGTAGATCAATGAGAAGACTGAAAACTACTGTGATAATTTGGGGAGAGCTCAGGCTTTGTGGGACAAACTCCTGAGTTTATCTGGCACAATCGACGCCTGGGCAAATGCAGAGCTCAAGAATGCAGAAGACCATTGCTTGACCGAGGAGGACCTCACTCAGTTGAAGGTAATTTAAATGGAAATTTTTTACCTTTCATTTATACTGTAAACATGCACATTGCTTAGAAATACCAGCAGAGGAAGTTGTAACATTTGCAGTTGTACCTGCATGGGTAGTTTCACTAAGGATGTTGCCTTTATTTGGGGATACAGGGCTTGGAAACTAATGCACAGATAGTGTATATGTGTTGTAAATAATTTTCAATCGATGCAACGCTGCAAATGCTGCTTTGGCCTACAAAAGCCCCCTCATTCCTTTGTGCTGTACAAACATGGAGCAAAGAGAAGGCCTGTAAAGCTTGGAGTACAGCGGTGCACAGAGAAGAAAGCGAGGAGTGCATATAGGCTAATGATTAATTTTCTAGGTAGAAGTGGCCTATGAGTGAAGGTGCTGGAGCCTCTGGGACAGCTGGGCAGTGCTCAGCTCAGGGAGAGGTTGCAGGGGTGGTTTATTTTCCCCCTGTCCCGGTGTGTTCCTCACTGTAGCTTTTTGCAGCTTCAGCAGAGGATGCTGCTGGGTGTCTCCAGGGGCTGCGCACGGGCAGGCAGCAGCAGGGCCTGGGCTGCCCGTGGCCCTTTGGCACAGATTATTACATTAACTCTCGGTATCAGGGTGCAGCTGGGTGTAAAAACACATGCACTAGGTCTGTGCCATTCAAAGCTTCATGTACGGGGGTAAATATTTTAATTTCTAACTTTAGGGCCACAATGGACCAGCTGTGCTGCTTTCTTGTGGTCATAACCAGTGTCTACTAAGCAAAAATAATTTCCTGCTTGAGCGTGATTGAGCCACAAATACATGGCATATCCTCTTGTTTGAAAGTTTGCAGGCAGTTTGTCCTCAGTGTTTACAAGCTACAAATGGCCTGGGTTTTATTATGCTTGTTTGCAGCTTTCCCCTCCTACTGTTAGCACTGCTCATTTGTTTTAATTTGCAGAGCAGTAAAAAGCCAGGTGCTCTTGTGTGTGGATCTCCACTAGGAAACAGTGGCATATCCACTGTGCAGCAGTTGATATTTTGTCACATCATTGTTGTCTTTACCATTGTATTGTCAGAATTTACCTGGAGTAGTTTAGGTCCCTGGAGGCTCAGTGAAAATGTACCAGCTGGAAAATGCATCTTTAGGGCCACTTTGCTACCTGGAAACTGCTCGAGTCTGCCATGATGTGACCGTGTCCCCAGCGTGACTCTGCTCCTCCTTAGGAAGGGCTGTGCTGGAGGTGACTACACTAAGGTTACTCTGCTGTTTCCTTGGGAGAGAAGTCTGAAAAAGAGGAGGAAGAAGAGAGCAAGGGACACATAAACCACGTTCCCATGAGCTACTAAAAAAGCAGAATAGAAGGAGAGAAAACTGAACCCAGTGCTCTGGAGTTTTGGTAAAATGATTCCAAGTGCAGAGGGTATCAGGTTCATTTATCGCTTCATTATTACTCCTCTTTTGTTGATCCTGAAACATCTCTACATTTATGTTAATTCCAAAAAAGACCCCCAACTGTTGCAATGTGTATCATGTTACACAGGGTTGAAACCCGGGGTCCTTTGTGAGCACCCAACAGAGCACTGGTGCGTGTGTTTTCAGGGAGCCTGTCACAAAAGAACACAGCAATGAATTATTGGACTGTATTTAAGGATAATTTCAGTATAAATAATGTGAGAGAAGTTCTGCTTTCCCCTGTAGCCTGTATGCAAATGCAAACTCTTTTAAGGGCTGCAGCACATGAATGGGTTTTGATGGCTGCTTGTACAGAGACTACGAAAGGAATGCTTTGTCCTCAGGGAGGAATATCGATTTGGGAATATGAGACAGTGTCATTATCCTGTTCATAAGGTGAAGCTGGCATTTTACTTTCACATTACTGATTTATTCCAAAATACATTCAAATGAGTGGAGGTCTTTTCATGTGCAGAGGATTTACATTTAAAAAGTGCTTACAGCGTGTGTTGTATTTTATCACATCCATACCAAAGTTCGCACCACCAGGATGCCAATTCTTGACTTCAAATCTATGACAACTGAGAATATCCCTTTTAACAGAAGCAGCAAGATATAAATGCAAAATTAAAATTATTTTCTTGCAAATTTACTTGAAGCAAAATAGTTAAGATTCTTAAATAGATGCTAGATTTGCATTATCAGCTGCTTTGCCTGAGAAACATAGGGCATTTCTGACTCCAGTACAAAAAACCTCTGAATTGCTAAAATGAAAATCAGGAAATGAACAAATCGTGCCACCTCTATATGCCAAAATGCATAATCAGAATATTTTAATATAATTTTCTTACATAAATGTTGAGATTTAATTTGGGGGGAAGCACAGTTACCAATGTGTTTTTTCCACCTTTAGGCATGCTTACGAGTCCAAGAGCAGAAACTCCAAAAATTCGACAACACGGTGGCTGAGATAGAAGAACTTCTGAATAGTAATGAGCCTCCACTGGAGCTACAGGTACAGAGAAGCTTTTACAGCTGATACACCAGTACTCCTTACTATAGCCCTGCTTCTAGTATTGCCTTTGCCATAATCAGTTACTGGCTTTACTTAAATCTACTCAAAGTGAGTTGGAGGCATTTGCAGTGGGCAGTGGCATTTCATTTGTTGTATCTCTCAGGCTTTTAGAACCAAACCTGTCATTTTAAACACAAAGGTCTTTCTCACTTCTGTGCCTTTTTAGGCACTTGGGCCTGCCCAAAGAGGCTAGTATCAGTGATATCTGATGTTTAGCTCTTGGCCAACAGCAGGGCATGATGGACCTCATCACCCCTTTGGGGATCCCAGGAACTCAGCTTTGGTGACTGTTGATTTTAAACTCTATCTTTGCCTGGACATGGCTTAATGCAGCTTGATAATGTGGAGTTTCTTGCACAGAGTGATGTTTACTGTGATGTTTTCCTTTGGGATATCACAAGGAAATCTTCATCTTTCTGTGTTAGCTTCCCACAGCAAAGAATAAATTCTTGTTTAAGACCGTCTTAGCTTACCTTGCTCCTGTAGCAGTTTTGTAATCACCCTCTCACGGTGCCTGTCAGATGCACCTTGAGCTTGACCCTGTTCAGCTATTTCTGTGTATATCCTCAGCAGGCAGTGAACTCGGAGGAGTTTCACTGGGTAAAGTGATCTAAGGAGCTTAGGGAAGGACTCAGCAACCTTGTGCTGTGCACGCTGTGCTCCTCGAGAGCACCAGATGCCCTGGCTCCCTGGGGTGGTTGGTGTTCCATCGTGATCCCACTGAGCTGCTGCTCATGCAAGCCAAGGACAAGGTTCAGCACCTGTTGCTCCGTAGTGAATAGTCTCGAGCCAGAGCTCTCAACCTCTCTGCTGGCCTTTTTTGGGGTCATTGTGGGGAATTTTCCCCAGTGGGATCACTGCAGGGAGGTGTGTTACAAGGACAGCTGCCACTCTCTTTTTCATGGCAGCCAAAGCTCGTGCAAGGTTTTTATCCAACTCAGAGTAGGCACTGGAGAGATTGACAAATAAATTTGTTAATAAAACAGCACCTGTAAATATGCTAATAAAGATGAACTGAGATCATTCCTCCTCAGAAAAGCAGGACTTAAATGTTTTTCAGTTTCTGGAGTGAGAGGAAAACAAATCAAAACAAACTGTAATTGAAATGTCTAGACTTCAGATCACTTAATTTCTTTTTATGTCTGTCATGGATTTTTGTAATGTTCTTGGAAATCAATCCGGTATAATTGATGTATGTTTATTTCCAATTTTAAGGTCATCAGATCATCTGTTGTGCAAAAAATGGAGCTAATAAAAGAGGTCTTGTCAGCAAAGAGAGGCACCAGTGAACTCACCGTGAATACAGCAGAACTAAAAGGAGACCTTGATCTGGCCAAGACCCAGATTGGAATGACTGAATCACTTCTCAAAGCTTTATCTCCTTCAGACACCTTAGAGATCTTTACTAAACTAGAGGTAGCATGCCACAAATTGTGTGCATTTTATATGTTTGTTCATAATTTCTCTCTTGGTCTAGTGTTCATAAGTGTTCATCCTGTGTAAATTGTAAACTGCTGGAATAACTCAAGTAAAGAGCCTGACTTGAATATTTCCTTAAGCTGCCAGAAGCATGGAAGAAAAGCCTCTTTTTACTGGAATTATCAGATATATTTAGTTAACTCTTGCAGCTGTTGGAAATGGTTAATCCTGGGCACAGCAGTATTGCCACCCAGGATATGTTCAAGCAGTAGTGGGTGTTTGGGTTGTGTATTTTCCAAAACTGGGTAATATACAGAGAATGCCTTTGTGCCACCTGAGCCTGATTGCAAGGGGAGCTCCCAGTAGACAGTTTCAGCCAAATATTTGCTGAAACTCGAGCTTGGAGGCTTAGGCTGGCAAGATTTAAACCTCCTGTGGAGCAGTGAGTGGATTATGCACATTGTAGGTGTCAGACCACTGGTGTTTGGGGCAGTGGAATCACAGCCATTGGAGGAAAGATAGAGCTTTTAATTAATTCTCTAGCTCCCTTTAAGTTACC
The DNA here is from genome assembly GCA_013398955.1 of Callaeas wilsoni. Taxonomy (NCBI): domain Eukaryota; kingdom Metazoa; phylum Chordata; class Aves; order Passeriformes; family Callaeidae; genus Callaeas; species Callaeas wilsoni. The sequence goes on along the minus strand of VWPU01015708.1, from coordinate 206,083 downwards.
TTTCAGCCCACGGGGTCTTGACACACAGAATAAGGAATTTAGGGAGTGGAATGATGCCTATGGCAGCTAAGGCATTGTAGCTGGTTAGTATTCCATGCTCTGGAACATACAGTGGCACTATTCACATACCTATTCTGTGTGCTTATGTATGCAGGCAGGTGTATACACGCTGCCAAGGAGAGTTTAGTGCTTACACCTACCTACTGACGGCCTTGTTGATGACGGTATAATTTAAGCACTTCTTTTGAAACACAGGCAGGGCTAAACCCTTTTGCAAAACTCTAGTTTGTTCTAAAGCAGCTCTGTACAGTGAACTTATGCTTGCCCTTCAAAACTTCCTTTTTAAAACTTTTCCTGTTTTGTTTTCGTTCGTTTGTTTTTTTTAACCTTAGGAGATACACCAGAAAATTCTGCAACAAGAGCACCTCGTGGCATTACTCCAGGAAGAGACTGATTGTCCTGATGTGGATGAATTAAATAAGCAGCTTAAATGTGTCACTGATTTATTTAATAACAAGAAACATGTGCTTCAAGATCACTTCATTGGTGTTTTGAATCGTAAGTGAACACATTTCATGATTATTTACCTTTACAGGTTTGCACTGACCACCACAATGACTTAAAGGTTATGCACCTGATTGATTCAGGTGTCTGAAACTGCTTTGATATCCCAAACTGCTTTGATATCCCAAACTGCCTCTGGGTTCTGAACAAGATAAAGATTTGCAGAAAAATGGGGTTTGATCCCAACAAACCACTCAGTCTGAATCAAAGTGTTTTGTTTCTTATTTTTGTGTTTAAAAAAATAGATAAAAGAAGTGTAAAGCATAATTCAGGAACAAATGTCAAAGTATTTAATTTAAAAATACAGAAATCCAATGTTTAAATTTTTTTTCCATTTTTTAAAAAATTCAAAATTAGTTATAAGAATAAATAGTGTTATTACTCTTTGCTTTAAGCAGACACAGGATTATGCCGGTGGGAAATTTGGCTCAAAGATAATCTCATATCTTCAAATGTTTTTAAATAGTATTAATTTGTGTGGAAATGAGAAAAGTTTCCACTAGGCTGTTCCAGGTCTTGTTTACACAAACTGCTGTCTATAACAGACTGTCTGTTCCTAGGGAACAGGTGTGTTGATTGGCAACTAATGTTAGCTAAAAAAAAAGGTAAGAGCTGCAGCATTTTCAGCCACACGTTCTGTAGTAAAAAAGCAACCTTTGACAGTAGCACTGATAAATGTGATTGTAAATTGTCTGAAATCTTCATGTTAAATAGGATTTTCTTTTACAGAATGCAATTAATGAAAAAAATTGGAATGTACCTTTTTTTTAAGGTCAGTGCAAGAATTTTAATGACTGGTTCAGCAGCACTCAACTGTCTCTGAAAGATTGCTTTGAGCCCTCAGAAACAAAACCCATACTGGAAGAAAGACTACAGAGGCTAAAGGTAAAGTATTAAAATATTTCTAACACTGGTAGCTCTTGAAGTTTTGCTCTGTTTACACAGGAGACTGTTCTTGGGACTGAATTCAACTGCAGTGGTTTTATAACTTGAGGCTGAAAGAACATCTCATATAACTTAAAGCATCAGGAAAATAAGGGCAATGACAATAAAACTTAATTGAAATGAGGTGTCAGTGTTCAGGTTCAGACAACTTGGTCAAGTGAGAGACAGGACAGTAGTTAATGAAAGTCAGTGGACCTTGACCAAATACTTCAGTGTGCAAGGCTGCAGAAAGTCAAATACGTAGAGAGTAGCATGAAATTCTGACTCCCAATGGACTCAAATGTGAAAAATTTGCATTTAATTTGTTTTAGCCAGATTTTCTCTCCAAGTCAAAAAGAATGAACAGAAAACAGATAGATGGAAAAGCCACAACATCTGCAAGAAGCAATCACAGTCAAGCAGCAGGAGGAGACAGAGTGATGTCAGTGCTAGATTTGGATGCTGCTTGCCTGTTTCTGTGTGTACCAGTACTGTAGAGAAGAGAAAACGAGTCATCAACTCCACTTTCTCCTTATTTTACAAACAGCAACTTTTCCATCTACATGTGGAATAGTCAGCAAACTGTGAATTAACATATATTCTTTTTCAGGAACTGGAATTGCTGGAAGAAAGTACTGGTGGAGATAACAGGAGCTGAAAAGCTCTTGTAACATAAATATCTATTACACGACAGCAAGTTTGACAAATGCATTTTGTGTTTGTGCTCTTTTTCAGCACTTCCTAACATCTGAAGGCAGAGATAGAGACATCCAAGAGGTTAAAGCTTTATTGAATAAAGTGCAGCCTTACCTGCCCAAAGCAAGCATTAACCACCTCAACAGTCGTGTGAGAGATCAAGAGGCAGAACTACAAAGGTTGATCTCCAAATGTCAGAAACGGGAAAAGGAACTTGGTGCCTCTCTCCAGCAGCTCAGTAGGTAGGGAACTAATCTTGCGTCTGACATTTTAATCACAAGTGGTGTAAAATGATTCATTATTAAACAGCCATAGGGAATGGCAAACAACCCTTCTTTTTATAAAAGATGGTATTTCAATGAAGTGTTTTGTTGTATGTTCCATGTGGGTTTTTTCTCTCAATTTCATAGCAGACCTGTATGGAAACTACAGACATTTTAAGTGACATGAACAGAGACAGTGAAAATTAAGCTTGTGTTTAAAATTTTGCTTGATCAGACTGTATTTATGTTATTTTTTCAGCAAAACACTACTGCCAGCAGGTTTTAGCCATATAATGCCTCTTATTTTGACCTGAGTCTATATTTATACCTCCTTTAGCCTTGAAGAAAGCAGCATGGCCTTGGAAGAATGGCTCTCTGCTCAGGAGGAAAAAGTAAAAGAGATCAATAAAGATGATACAGAACTTGAAAATCTCTATAAAACACTATTAATGCAGAGGTATTGGTTTTTTTGCTCTCTAAGAACTGTTCTAAACAAGATTGTTCCGTGTCGTTACAACAAATAGATGTTGATTAATTTTTTTTTTTATTTTTCAGGAAACCTTTTGACTCCCTGGCTCAGCTAGCAAATTCCTTGAGGGAGGCTGGGCTGACAGAATATGAAACCCTTTCAGAAGCCAGCAATCTAATTAGTAGGTACCACGCACTGATAACACATGTAAGTGAAATGGCAGGGAATACTGAGAGACTTCCAGTGGAAGGACAGAATTTTGAAGACCTTGCCCAGGATGTTTCTTGCTGGATCCAAAAGCTTGAGGAGGCTCTTAATAAAATGAGTTCACAAGAAAGCGAGTTGCCGTCAGACGAAAGGATTAATCAGATAAAGGTATTGTGTTAAATATATTCCTTTTTCACCTTCCACCTCAAGCTAATGCTTGATGAGTCAGTACCTCCTGAAAGACACTGTCACTGCTCATGGCCTGTAGGTTTTTTTTTGAGCATTTGAGCATTTTTTAAAATTTGTCAGCACAATATGGGTCTTCTTCGTAGAGAATAATTAATAAATCAGCTTAATTATCCCAGGCTTTGAAAATTAAGTGATCTATCTGTTTATGTGTTGGTTATGTAATATATTGGAAGAAGACTTCTGTTGTCTTGAACAGCAGTGTGAAAAATATGAAAAAATGATGGTAATACCTTTTATTTTGTAACCAAAAATAGTTGTATATGCATTGCTTCTGCTTCTTATTTAATACAGGAAATCACAGCTCTCAGAGATGAAGGTGAGGCCAAAATACTGAGCATGGTCGCTCTAGGAGAAACTATATTGAGAAATGAGGAAAAGAAGAAGCCAGAGGTTCAGCAGACTATTTCTGAGCTCCAGAAAAAGTGGGAAAACATCTGTCAGCTGGCCACGGAATATAGCAGGTAATGTAGAATTTGCCAAGGGGCAGTGGAGATCACTTACTGCTGTATTGACTTTTTTCTCTTCTTCCTGCTCCAGTTCCATTAAAATTCTGTTCTTTGGGAGCAGAAGGAGATACCCACAGAAACAGTTGTACTCCTGCAGAGGTGTGGAGGGGCAGGTCACAGTTTGGCCTGAATTGTCAGGTGGGGAATAGCCAGAGATACTTTGTGGTGTGGCCATGAACAGCCAGAGAATCTTCTGCTGCCTTCTGCCGTTACTGAGCTCTCAGTAGAAGCAGCACAAGAGGCGCTCAGGAAGATGGAGCGTTGGCTGTGTTGGATCCAGCACAGCAGAATGCAGAGCATCCTCTTCACACTGTGTTGGAGACAGGAGAGGAGGTGCTCTGCATGTCTGAAGAGATGCTCAGGACCTTGCAGGATCAGGCTTGTGAACAGCAGATGCACCACAGGAACGGCAGCAGTGAGAAGCTGGAACCTGAATTTGATGCAAGAGCACTTCACATAGGTGAAGCTGTTCTTTGTTTATTTACCAAAAAATATGAATCTTGAGGGGCAAAACCCAAAACAATGAAGTTTTGCTTTTGTCCTTGATTATCCTGCTGTACTTTACAGAATTATATCCAGACTATTTATTTGAATTTGTTTGTGTGGGATCATATTTTCGAATGTTGGCATTTAAGTTCCATCTGGAAGATGTCTGAGCTCCATCACTAAGTGTGAACATACAAATGTTACTTCTGTCTCATTGCACACTTCCTGTGGACAAGTGCAACCTGCTCACCTGCAGCAGATCAGTGTGCATGCTTATAAAGCACACAAAGAGAAATGCAGTGTAAAGGTCAGGAAAGTAATCACTGGACTGTGCTAACATACCCCATATTGCAAATGCTGATTTTGTTGTCTGTATCTCTAAAACACTCCCCCGCCCAACTAAATGTGATGTGTATCTTCTGCAGAACATTCCCTTTCAGGAGGCTGTCATGGGAAGTCAAGGAAAGCAGATTTGTAACCATATTGTAGTTTTTTAAACAGAATTTCTGCTGCAGTGAAAAGCGGAAGAATACAAGGCATGAGCATCACATCTCAGATGATAGAAACTCTGGGTTTATAGGTTAGGGTTTAAGAGGGTTAGTAATTTGTCCTGCATTTAAGTCCAGTTCATCTGCAATAACTTCAGTGTCTTTCATCACCTTGAAAATTCCAGTCTGATCAGTAATTTAAAATCTGGAGAAAAAAGTATTCAGTACACTCAAGTTTATTCTAATGGTTGACTTGTTCACATTTTGACAGTTTCTAGGTAATCAATACATTTGTTATTAAAATACTATTAAACACAGCATTTATTTTTTTTTTAGCCCTCAAGAGCAACTTCTGTGCAACAGGGAGCAATATGAGCAAAGCAAAGAAGATCTGAGACAGGCTCTAATGGAACTGGAGAAACAGCAACAGGAGATTTTTGCCCTTCAGCCTGGTTTGGAGGAGAAGCAAGCTCAGCTGGCAAACTATGCTGACCTCCTGCAGAAAACAGAAGCTTTAACTTCCGAATTTAGCAAATTGAAAAGCCAGAAAGAGCATCTACAGGGCCACGCTGTCGATCCCTGCTTCACAGAGGCAGAATGGTTGGAATTAAAGAACCAACATGAAAATCTACTCGGCCAGCTCCAGGTTGGGACCTCACTCTCTTTCCCTTCCTGTTGGTTGCAGTTCTCACTGTTCAGCTGTGGTGTCATTCAGGTGGGAAGGTTATGGGTAAAGCTGGGAGTGGAGGAAGTACCTCTGAAAAAAAGGGCAGGGAATTTCTCCCTCTCTCTCACTGAGGGGTAAATACTGAAACAAATGAGACCAAAGTAAGTGTGAAGAACATTTTGTACCTGTAGAAACAGATTTGGATAGCTAGAATACGAAGCATTTGTTATTACATTCTTCAGGCCACAGTAGGTTTTCTTCCTTTTGGAAGGATGCATTTGGAAAACATCTGAAAGATTATTTTCCAGCATCTTGCTTGTTCTTGATTTCACCCAATGTAGTGCAAATTGCGTTTGTACCCTGTGTGGCATTCTGCCTCTAATGTTTCATCTATTTTAAGAGAAAACGTCCTTTTTACAAGTACATTCCTATGAAATGCCAACCCCTCTGCTTCCTGCTATTCATAAAAATTTTGTTCATGATGGAGTCCATGGTGTGCTGGGAAGAGAGCAAGATGGTTTTGTGTTTAACCTGTGGTTAGCCAGATACTTTATGGGAAACAAGCAAGTTTGATGTGCTGGTGAGGTCCTGGAAAATCTGTAACAGTCTGTGGATGATATTTTGTTTAAGATAATGGTGGAGTAATCCTAGAAACTCCTTGGTTTCTAGACCATGATGCAGACATTGGAAGGGCCTGTTCAAGAGCACCAGCAGGTTCAGGATGTGGTGACAGGCCTGAGCACTGAGCTGAAAACTGTCTCTGAGAAGCTTGCTGAGTGTGATGGTCCAGCAATGGAACAACCATCAGCTGAGCAAAACCAGTGGAAATCACAGGTATGTTGCAGTTTCTGCATCAAGGAGACCATCACACTTGTAAAAGAGAACTGCTCATGGTGTCAAACTGAAAAGCTACGAAACCTTTCTAAAATAAAAAGTATGTAATGTTCCTTTATTGAGATAATTGTAGGACTAAAACCACTCTTAATGAACTGGGGGGACCTTTGCTATTGGCTGAACTGAAGGTTCAGGAGGAATTATCTTAGCTCGAGCACACAGGATTCTTCAGTTTGGCTGGTTAGGATTTTTGGTTTTTTCATCTCTGGGCATAATGAGTAAAGAGACTATTAAATTTGGTATTAGGAAGTGTCTTTAATTTAGCTAGTGTGAAAAATTTTTAAAAACATGTCAGTGAGCCAAGTCCAGTTTAAGGAAGTGTCCTTCATGCATAAGTAGACATTCTTTTGCTCTTTGGCAGAATGGAAATCAGTCTTGTAGCTTGGAGTGTAGAGAGCTACTGGAAGCTGAAACAGTAGCTCAGATATGGATCACTGCAATTCCCTGTCTTTCAGAACTTCCTGTACCTCTAACAAGGAAAAAGGAATAGGAGAGGAGGTGGGGGGGGAATTACCTGTTTAGAACTTGGATCATCATGTACCACCCAGTGTGCTGTGGGATTATTTTATCACTGTAATGCTTTTAGCTTCAGGTGTTTTCTGTGCATAAAAATGGCTGACAAATGACTGGTTTAGTATTTGTCTTTCTGCAGCAAATGGGTCTGCATGTACCCTTCAACACAGTTTGTTGTTCAAAACAAGTATTTATGATTTTAAAGATTGACTTTAGATCTTAACATTAGGTATATTGAGTGAAGATACTTTTCAAATAAAATGTTTTCTTCATGTTTAAAGGAACAACAGGGACCTCTTAGTCGATGTGAAGACACTGTAAAGAAAAGTTTGGTTTTAGCAGAAACTGTTAAACAAAACACCTCTTCACCAGAACAGGAGTTTATTAAGGATGAGATTGAAGCACTTCAGAGTGACCACAAAAGTCTGGAAGAAAGACTTGAAAATGTCAAGCAAAAGAAGGAAAACATTTTCAACAAAGCCCTTGAGTTAAAAAATGAGTTTGATAATGAAATACGAAAGGAAGATAAGGCAGATACAAAGCTGAAGAGAGAGACAGGGATCACTTCTGATACTCGAATCTCTGCAGAGGAGACCCCCACAGCAGTGGAGCTGAAGGAGCCTTTGGAAATGAGTGAAGTGAGTTTATTTGTTGACAGTAACAACAATGGAAAACTGGCTAAAGAGACATCTCAAATGTCTTCTGTGTATTGCATCCTTAATTTCACTGAAATTAAGCCTCCTCTAAATACAAGTGTGTAAATCAAAGAAGTGGAAGGAACTCTCATAACTATAACAAGTCTGTAACAAGCCAATAACGTATTTAAAACAGCATTTTCCATTTAAATACAATTCAGTTTAAATGCATGTAACTTTCTCTTGCCACTAATTAGAGCAGGTGTTCTTGGTCAGGACACAGGGAGAAGGTGTAGAGATGGGAAAATTGCAACTGCACCTCTGCCTAAGAGCTTTGAGAGCTTCTCTTAAACCAGAGAGACTTGTTTAGAACTGCGGCACAGTATTTGTCCTGTTTGTTTTCAGAGACAATAATATTTACCATTCAGAGATTCGATGTTGAAATACAATGTTTATGGTAACACAAGCAGATTTTCTTTTCTATCATTTCTCTTAGGGTCAAGATGTAAATGGAAATATGTCAGAGAAAGAGAAGCAGAATGCTCCAGTTTTGGAGGAAAGCAGTGTGCTCTCAGACAGCCCATTACAGGGCATCCATCACAGCAAGGACAGACTGGGGCAGGCTGTTCAGGTACCTGACAAATGTGTTTTAATATATGTCAGTGTATATGTTGTGTATGTGTCTGAGTTCATTAGAAATGTCAGTGTATATGTTGTGTATGTGTCTGAGTTCATTAGAAATCCATATGTAATTCCTTAAAATTTGTTGTCTTACGGAGGCATGTTTTCCTTACCTGATGAAAGGAATGATGAATTATGTTTTCTCCAAATCATCCCCTCAGCCTTGCTCATGTGAAGAGTGCCAGAGATCAAAGTGATGGTCTCTGCAAACCCCCACGGCTTGGACTCACTTTGTCCACGATGCAAAATCCACCACATACCTGTGATTTCATAAAATCCATCACAAAATGGTTTGGGTTGGAAAGCATGTTAAAGTTCATCTCATTCCAACCCCCCTGCCGTGGGCAGGGACACCTTCCACTAGACCAGGTTGCTCAAAGCCCCATCCAGCCTGGCTTTGAACACTCCCAGGAAATGAGGAATTTAAGAGGTTTCATCACTGTAGGTAATGAGAGGTCACTAACCTGGAACTGCTGATTTTGATGGGACCACAGGACACTGATTCTGTAAATGACTGTAAAAATGTAAATGTAAATGTGTGCAAAGCTGAGGGAATGATTTGGAGTACTCCCTCACTGACCTGGCCATGGCGTAGTAAGATTGCCTGGGAGAGACGACTATCAAAGTATCACAGTGGAAACTGTCCATACTGGGATTTCTCGAGAAGATGCAAGATCAATAGTTACCAAATGTGTCTAATCAGAAATTTTTATAACCATATTAAGAATTATGTGAGCACTTATTTTTGTTTACCCTGTCCTGAAACTGTTTCAGAGTGGTTAAGGTCCCAAAATGGCGAACTGATCTAACCAGGGGTTTCCAACTCCCTGGATTTTGGTTACCTCAGCCTTTTCCTTCATTCATTAAGCTAAACTGAAAATAGAGTAGACAGATTGTGGAGTGGGAAGTTTCTTAGCAAATTTTGTACTGTGACTTTTACTGATTGTAAACATTTTGCGTTTTTCAAATCAGGAGGAGGCTGATAAGGAGAGCCCTGATATGGACAGACCTGACAGGGTCCAAGAGGATGTTCTGGACAGTGCAGTTCTGAGTGGTGAGGCAGAACTGGAAAGACATCAAGATGGTGTTGTTGTTGAAGGTGATGAATCTGGGAAAAAAACCCATCCAGCACAGGTAAGTGGACCTGAGAATACACCAGAGGGGTCGAATTTGAGGGTATATGTATCTATATGTATCCAGTTTAGTTGCAGTGGGGCTGATACTACTAAGAAATGAGTAAGAAAAGCCTCAAGTTTACACTGAGCTAATTTTGTCTGACATGATAGTTAGTATGTGGTAACTCACGTAATTCTTTCCTGTACATTCAAAATTAGTATAGTGGGAGGTTTCCTCTTTAGTGGTTTGCTGAGGATATCTCATTCCAAGGGATATTGCATTCCAAGTCACCTGGATGTATTGTTAAATCTCCTGACCATTTTGCCTGAGTGCTGCTGTTGTGCTTGACTTGCTTTCATTCATATAGATTTCTTATTTACTTATTTACTTTGCATGTGTGAGGCTGCATTTGAAATGCTGTGCCCTGTGTGGCGCACCCTGGTACAAGGGGAATTTTGACACCAGAGCAGTGTTTAGGAGCTGGAGCCATAATGAGTGGGAAGAGGGCAAGTGCCTGTTGGAGGTGAAAAGGCTGGCAGGGGTCTTGTTGCTGTCATCCCCTTCGTGAAGAGGGGAGGTGTTCTAGCTCCAGACTGTTCTCAGAATTTCAGTTTTAGCAAAGCGTGTGAGATACTGAAACCTACATCCAGCAAATCTCCGGGTTACCCAAGGGAGTATTCCTGCCTGGATGTCTAACCAGACACTCTCTGTCTGCAGTACAAGTCCAAGTCCTCAGGAAAAATCTAAACCTTTAAAAAAAGCATTCAAGAATGTGTCCAGGAGCACACAATTCAATGACCATACTTAGAATAATGAAATATGAACAACATAGGTCAGAACACTTGCAATTTATTCTAAAAATTTATAACGAAATTACAGTACTGCTTCTTGTAAGTGGTTTCCTTTGCCATAACCTTGCTCACAGTAAATTATGAGGTGCAATTATGGTTTTCCTCATCTATCTATAATTATGGGCTTCATAACTTTCTTATCTCAAGCACTGTAATTACCACTCAGCAGGTTTGATTAGAGCTTTTTGATTACTGGTTTCTTTTGTTTTTCTTACGCCAAAAGGAGGAACCTAGTGATGTTGAGAATGAGTCATATAGAGAAGATGAGGGGCAGGTTCAACAGAAGGTGTGCCAGAAAGGTCGAGTCCTGGAATCTGCAGCAGCTGAGAAAGAAGGTCTGGGATCTAATCCCTCGGTTCCTGCACATGAGGTAACCCACAGTCTGTTATTTCAGGTGAAATTTGCCAGTTGTTCAGTTTTTGTTTCCACATGGGCCTCAGCTGAAGTTGTTTTAAAAGAAGAGACAATTATTCACATCAAAATCAAGACCACTGTATAGAGTTCTTATTTATGTCCATGATAGTTTTGAACTTTATCCAGAATGCTTGCCACATCATAATTTTCAGTGGATCTGTTCAAAAAAGAGTCCACCCTAGTTTTTAGAGCCATCATAATCAGTCTTTATGATACTTAGAGTTTCTCTTTAAACTGTTAATCAATACAAACTTCTTTCCATGTTATTACAGTCAGTTATGATAGTTTTGCCATCATAAGGAAGGCAGACCAGAAAACCGAAATCCAAGGGTGATCCAGTGTAAGAAAATAAATGAAATAAAGTAGAGAAAGGAGAAGAGATTCAAGCTGAATTAATGACAGGGTACATGACTAAATGACTTTACTAAGTCTATTCTTCTTTAAGAGTAAAGGAGTTACATCACAAGTGCCCTGTGACTGCTGATTTTGGATACCACATTTTAAAATTGAAGGTAGGGCTATATCTAATCTTCAAGGTGAATCTGTAGGCAGGTACACAGCTGGCCTGTCCATGGGCAGGTCTTGCCTGAGACTTGCACATCTGCTCTAACTAGAAACCCAACAAAATCTCCCAGAGGTCTTGGGATTTTGACAAAGTCCCTGCTGACTGGAAGCTAGCAGTGTTATATCTATTTACAAAAAGGGTGTGAGGGAAGATCCGGTAAACTAGAGACTTGTTAAACTAACCTCAGTTCCTGGAAAAATTATGGAGGTCGTACTGGATACTACTGAAAAGCAGTTAAGGAACAATGCAATCGTCATAGAATCATTTAGGTAGAAAAAGGCTTTTAAGACCATCAAGTCCAACCATTAACCCAGCACTGCCAAGCTCACCACTAAACCAAGTCACCAAGTGCCACCTTTACATGTCTTTTAAATCCCTCCAGGGATGGTGACTCCATCACTGCCCTGGGCAGCCTGTTCCAGTGCCTGACCACCCTTTCATTGAAGGAATCTTTCCTAAAAGCCCATCTAAACCTCCCCTGGCACAGCTTGAGGCTGTTCCCTCCCCTTCTGTCGCTCGTCACCTGGGAAAAGAGACCAACCCCACCTGGCTACACCCTCCTGTCAGGGAGTTGTGAAGAGTGATAAGGTCTCCTCTGAGCCTCCTTTTCTCCAGGCTGAACGACCCCAGACTTGTGCTCCAGACCCTTCCCCAGCTCCATTGCCCTTCTCTGGACACACTCCAGCACCTCAGGGTCTTTCATACAGTGAGGGGCCCGAAACTGGACACAGAATTTGAGGTACAGCCTCCCCTGTCTGCATCCATGGAGGCGGTGCCACAGTGTGCCATGAGAACATCACACAAACAAGCAAAACAAGTACACAGAAAGGTTTTTCTTAAAGTCAGGACACTTTTCTGTGTCTTTTGATGTGTTGATATTTCAATCTGGTAAAGTGGATTTCCTCCTTTCTGTGTGATAGCTTAGCTGAGTTTTAATGCTTACTTCAGTTCTATGGCACTCCAGAGTCTCTTGAGATTAAATCTTATGTCTGAATTGATACAACTGTTATGGATATGTACACAGAGAAATTGAAAAGTTCTCCAACTGACTACTTCATGAGTGGCCTCTTCAGTTTTGACTGAAAATAACCAAGAGTTCAAATAAATAGATCTATTCTTCTCTGATAATGGGTACTATATGCTGTATGTTTCCCACACTTCAAAGCAGGTATATTTTGCATAGCTCATGACCCACGAAGGGACAGATGACAGCAACAGTTTACAAGTAATATACGGCTGCAGGGGTAGCTGCTGCTGCTAGTAAAACAGTATCTAAAGGAGCAATACATCAAGTTTATCAGACAAGAATTTTTTTACTGTTGCTGATTTTAGATGTTGGTACCGTGGAGAAGCTCGCACCTGCAGTAATATCTGTGCATTTCTGTGCGTTCACTCATACAAATTTTATACATGGAGCAGTTCACCAGATAGACAGGTACTGGGAAAAGGGAAATGCAGAAGGATTTTAAGGTATAATCACATGACCCAAGTAGCCTGTGACATTTCATTTATGATGCTGTCTGCAATAGCTGACAGCGATGTTAAACCTGGCCCCAGCCCAAGTGACTTGTCCTTCTGTCGTGGGAATCAGAGGCAGTGCCAGGGGCTGACTCTGGAACCTCTTAATCCCTCCCCACCCTGACTGAGACATGACTCCCTCCTGCTCTCACCTTACCCCAGATTTTGGATAGCACTTGTGACTGGCAGCCGTGGCTTTGTGTCGCAGCCAAGCTGCTTCATGCATGAGCTGCCCTGTGAAGAAGAGCTGAAGAGGTGTCCTGGTGAAGGGGACAGCAGTATTGTCAGCACAGGTGCTGAGCAGAAGGAATGTGGGTGTGAGGAGAGGGTAAAGTCCCATGAATATGTAAGGAAGATAGGGAGAAGACACAACAGACCTGTGAATTTATCAGTACCAGAGGTGGGTGCAGGGAGGATGTTATTTGAAGGTGAGGATGTCAGAGTTTCACTTAAAATGATGGGCAGAGATTTCAAAGCTGTCTGAGCAGTGCTGACAGGATGGGGTGACTGCAGGGCTGGGGGACAGTGATGGAGCTTCCAGTTTCTGGGTCCTGGTTGGTCCGTAGAGGCTGTGAGGGAAACCACAGCAGGATTTAGGCAAGGCTTAAACGTGTGAAGCAAAGTGCTGCACTCAGAAAACTTATTGATTTAGAGCCTTCAGAAATAAGAACCTTGTTTTGTGTTGTAGGACACAGATGCAGAAGTGGTTGTCCAGAAGGAACTATTTCCTGGAGTGCAAGTAAACACTGAATATTTTGAAGAGGAACAAAAGGTCAATGAGCTGAAAAATGAAGTGGCTGAACTGGATATGGTGCTTATAAATGAGCAACTAAAAGAGCTGGAGGTATGGAAACTGCAAAGCCATCCCTCATTGGTAATGTAGTGATACACTTGCAGAATTGTGATTCACTTGGGCAAACCAAAATTGTTGCCCGTAGCCTTATCTGAGTTTTAAGTGCACAATTAGTCACTTTGTCTGCAAACACCGTGCCTTGATGCACGTCCATGTGAATCCCACAGTTTGTCCTGCTCTTCCACAGTGCAGTAGTAGATACACCTAGGATTGCTTCCATGATGTGCTCCTTTTTGCTCGTGGATGAGCAGGAATACGTTCATAGGTGAATCGGTATTTAGCTGTATTTTGTGTTGAAAGCTGAAAGTCTTTAAGATCACTCTTTAATCCCCTCTCTCTCTGTGGTGGACTTGATTGTAGAATTTAAAAACTGAGCTGGAAACGTGGAAAGCAAAGTCTTTGTGTCATAGTGAAGAAGCAATTCCCAATGGGACAGGATCAAACGGAGCAGAGCTGCAAACCACGGCGCCCGTGGTGCCCTGCTGGGACAGGCTGCTCCAGGAACTAGAAGCTGTTAAGGCAGTGAAGCAACAACAATGCTGTTTAATTAATGAATACCAGAAAAATCTTTCTGCTGCACAGTCCTCAATGAAAAATTTGTCAACAGAAAAGGATAACATAAAAATGTAAGTATAATGGAGGGATTTGGTTAAGAGGTTGCAGAACAAATATGGTCCTACACTGAATTTCGTGCCATGCTTCAGTAATGCTCAGACAAGAATATGGAGTTATAGCCACTTCAAGAGAAGTCTTAGAGGTTTGTAAGCTTGTGAACAGAGTTAAGCAGAAGAATTTCTGGTGGCTCTCTGCTATCCTTAAACAACATCTACTCTCTTTATTCTTTAGGCAAAACAAAGAAGTAGTTGCTGGGCTAAAAACCTATAAAAAATCAATCTTAAAATATTTTTAAAAAATGTGGCAGATGTGAAATACTCATTTTTCTTTAAGGACTCATTAATTCTAAATTTTTTTCTGAATGAAGTATCTCTTTATTCTTTAAACTAACTTTATTCAGTAGGAAGAATTCCATGGCAATAAGTAAGTCTGTGTTACCAATTCAGAGCTAACCAATGCACAAAAAATATTTACTATGTTTTGTGAATTAGTCTTCAAAACACAGAACTAGTTTGTCATGGTAATGTACCAAAATAATTTGAAAACATTTAAAACTTATGAAATTATTAATTTATGGCAAAGAGATTGAAAAGAGGGAATAAAAATATAGCTGTTAAATGTGTTTTAGATGGGCATTTTAAAACACTCCTGGAAATAAAAGATGAGTAGATTCATTTGGAAGAGTTTATCTTGCATGAATGGAAATTTCTCAGATTTTTTTATACCCAAGTTTTATCTTCATTGTCAACCAGAAATTACCATAAAATATTGTTAATTCACTTAGAGATAACATAACGCTATAGTTATTTTTAAAAGGAGGGCTGCATTCTGTATTAGTATATACTGCCATTTTAGACAATATACAGTAGAACATACCTTTTTTGCAGAGATAGCTATGAATAGTGAATGCCTTACAGATAAGCAAGAAATAATGATACTGCAAGGGTGGTTGTGGAAATCCTAAGAGAATGTTGAGAGATACGTGTGATTTAGTGAATTGTACTCTAAACAGTGAAATCTGTTTTTAAAAAGTCTATGTATAAGGAGAATTCATTATTTTTAAACACTACTCGTATTTTTGGCAGGGGTCCTATGAACAACACAGTTCTTCTGGAGAAAATTAAGGCATGCATAGAGTCCTTACAAAAAGAAAGAGATGTCTTAAACCAGTTGCAAAGTCAGCAAGAAGTTTTATCTCAGCATTTGACGTGCATGGATAAAGTGTTGACAGAAAGCCAAATGAGGCAACTGGAGCACTGGTGGCAGCACATGGAACAAGCAGTGCAAAAGAAACATGATCAGGTTGTGGCAGAAATCAATGAATTTAACCTGCTGATGAATAAATCTCGGGATATTCAGAGGCTGATACAAGAACGGTATTTGCAAGCAGAGTTACATTCCTCAGCTGCAGGAAAAGCCAAAGACCCTCTAATTTGGACCACAGAGCTACAGGACATTAAACATGGTCTTTCTGTATTAAAAAGAAGGATTGAGCTGCAGATGAAAAGAATTTGGAGTGATCAAGAGAAGGTGGCTTTGGAGAGCTCTATACATGATTTGCAGAGCAAATTGGAAGCATTATCAGCACAACAAACTCCTCAAGAGCATATTCAGACCACTGGTCCTGCTCTCATGAAACATGAAATGATGAAGAGGCTGAAAGAAAATATTTCATGGGTCAAAGATTCGCTGTCCCACCTTGATCAGAAAGCAGCACTTTTCCCCAGTGATGTCAAATCACAGATCAGAAATTGTCAGCTTATGAACACAGACATCCTAAACAGAGAACCTGTGATTGTATCCCTGGATTACGGGCTCCAGCACATCCTTCCCAACTTGGAGCCAGAGGAGGTCTCTGATATGACTTTCCTTTTACAAACATTGAAGAATTCATACAAGGCTCTTGTTTTAAAATCTGCTCAAAGATTGCAGCACTTGGAGCTCCAGCTGGAGGAGAGGCAAAGACTCACTGCAGAAATAGACAAAGTTCACTCTCAGCTTCGCAAAGCCGAGCTGATGGCCAGGCCTGACCCAAACCAAACCAGCACGTGCTCAGAGCTGCTCAGCCAGCAAACCATCCTAAAGGAGATGCTGAAGGACATACAGGAAATAGAAGGGCTTATCTCATCCCACTGTAAAGAGAGTCAGGTCACAGCCGGGCAGCTGAGCCTGTCTGAACAACTATTCTTGATTGATCAGTTAAGAAGTCTGAAGAATAGAGCAAGGAAGACACAGAGGCAAATTCAAAGTAAACTTCATGAAGTAGAACAAAAGACGGCTGTCTCCAGAGAGTTTGCTGAAGGAATAGCTTCATTGCAGCAGGATCTTGATGACCTGCAGGATGGTGAAGTGAACCTGAAAGATGATGAATTAGTAGGTGCAAAGCAAGGACTGAAGGACAAATGCAAAGCACTGAAAGAAAAAATGTTAGCTTTTCAGTCAAATTTGTCACAAGTAATGAAGTACAAAGAAATATTTGAATGCGTAGGCCTGAAATGGGACTCACTGCAGCTGGATGAATTGCAAACTAAATTTTCTAAAATTAAAAATAAAATTAAAGGAAAGATAATACACTTGGAAAATATTGTTAGGGAATGGGATAAGATTCAAGTATTGCTAAATGAAATCCAGACTGTGACTTGCACTGTCAGAAAAGAAGCTAATATCCTAAATGATAACTCCAGCTCTTCTCCTGCTGAGAATGTCATATCTGCACAGATTCTATTGCAGGCGGTTCAACAAATCTTGTACTTAACCCAGGAGGCAGCAAATCAAATAAACAAAAATGAGGTCTTTGATACATCATTCAAAGAATCTAAAAGAAAAGAAATAAAGAGCCTGGAGACAAATGTTGAGGAATTGAATCAGTTTCTCCAAAACTTGGTCTCTGGGCTGCAGGGTGTAAACAAGGAAGGTAGCCAGAATGAAGCAGAAAATATATTCCACATCATAAAGCATATTCAATTAGAACTCCAGCAGCCACTTGTGATAGACATAAATACAATGCAGGATGAAAAGCTGCGATGGGAAGCAATTCAGAATATGATGGAAGGAAAGTTTTCTGCTCTTAAATGTTTAATGGAAAAAGAGAGGGAAAACCAAGAAGAAAAATCTCCTGCTGATGCTGTAGAAACGAAGTTAGAGACACTGCAAGGCCATGAAGCACAACTGAAGGCAGACATTGCTGCCCGTGTTGTAAGTATTTTTAATGAAAGTGAAGTATTGACATGTGCCTTTCCCCAATAATTAGATTAGGTGTCTGTAACAGTGGCATTTGATTTCCATGACTCACATCCTCATTTATTCTAACGGCTGAATTGGCCCATGATCAGCTCTGCATTGGTGGATAGGGTGGGAGTCATGGCAGAAACTAAGGCTACAAAGAAAGTTGTGTTCAGTTTGATCATAGTCAGTCAGTGGGGATTAGCACAAGAAAAGAATGGTAAAGAGGAGGAAGGAAAAGGCTGTGTTGAAATGTTCAGCTGAAGAGAGACTGGGTGCAGTCATCCTGTGATGATAGGCAACATTTTCAATAGTGACAATGATGGAAAAGTCCAAGCACCTTGTTTCTAATATTAAGAGATTTACCAGTTGGGAATGATCAAGAAGATTAAAGCACAGGTCAAACCAATGTCATAAGGAAGGGAGAACGTAATTCCTGTCCTGAGGGCAATCAATCCATGGGTTACAGCACTGCTCTGTGACTACATAAGTAGCAAAATGTGTTTGCTACATGTCCTCCTTCACCTCCTCAGACCAGTTCTGGGAGCATTGCTCTCAAAAACAGTCAAGTGTGAAATTCTAAGATTGTGTGGTGATCCAGAGGAGCACAGCAGCCTTTTTTTATTGTTCCTTTCTCTTTTTAATGCTTTCAGAATGCCCTGGAGGAGGCATGTAGGGCTGGTGAGCTTTATACCAAGGCCTTTCAGAGGGCTGCCAGGATCCTCGAGGACCATGAAGCTCCAGCCCAGGCTGCTGCAGCAGAGCTCTGTAGCTCAGAGGAGATCTGTCAGACTCCACAGTGGAAAGAGGAAGAGTTCAACTCTGCAAAGGCTGACTTAGAAAACCTGCACTCCAAACTGAAAAACCTAGTGAAGCCAGAAGACAAAGTATGTCTGGAAAATGCTTTAAGAGAACTGGTGGGTAAGAGTTTGGCATTGAGGAAGAAGGCTCAAAGCAAAGAAGCTGATGAACAGAGGTGGGTTTAAGAGATCTTCATAGATCTTATTCCTTATTATGAGAAACTTGACTGAAAATAAATCCAGTGTTGTTTCTGCTCTAATAGAAATTCAGGCATTCAGAAATTGCAGCAGAAAGAACTCTAAGCATTCCTGTTCTCAGGTGTGATTGTTAAGGAAGGAAAATTGCCAGACAATAACCATATTGCTACTAATTTACAGTGCAGTCATTTGTTGTATATTCCAAAATGTGAGGCTTGAGTGAGGGTCATAGGGTGCCAGAATCAGAAGAAAGCACATTTCTACAGTCTCTAGTTCAGTGCTGGTGGAGGTTAGAATAGTTTTCAGAGGCTCTCTAACCGGAGGCTGTTCTGATGGCTTGAGAAAGTAAAGCCCAAACAAGGCTCAGGCTTGTACCTTCAGGTACAGAAGAAATCTGAGGAGCCTTCAGATACATGTATAAAAAAAGTTTGGGAGAGAGAGTAAAGGATTTTTAAACTGCTTGATCATGATCCAGTGATCAGTACCTCAGGTATCAAACCTGAAATGTTTAACAAATGCTAATAGACAATAGCTTGCAAAACATTCAGGACTGGAAGTTCGTAAGGTTTTTTTAAAACTTCTATTCCATTGGGCATTATGGTTGGAGAGAGGAACAACAACAACAAATCTTAATTGATCCATTCATTGTTTCGTGCAGGTATTTTGAAAAACACAAAAGCTACGCAGAAACCAAAGATAAAGTATGTGATAATCTTAAGAAACTGGAAGAGATGCTTAGACAGTCTTTGTCTAAGATTCCAACGTCTTACAAAGAAGCTTTGGAGCATTTGGAAGAAAGCAAGGTAAGAAGCGCTCTGAAAAACTTGAAAAGCTCATGCAAAATGAATGCAGCTATGCATACCATGTGATATCATGGTAGAAAGAAGTGGAATTCTTTATCCTATATTTATGTATATATAAAACCACAGAATATATTTATATACTTGTTAAAAGACCGGGGTATCACAGACCATGTGAAATGAATATATCTTACTTCTATAGAAATCAAACATCTTATTTACCCCATCTTTCTCCACAGTCTTAGCCAACAGAACTCTCTCATTATAACCATATTTCACCAGCTCAGGGGGGTGATTGCCATTTTCCTAGAGGATCCTAATCATGTTACTGAATACTTCATTAGCACTCCTGACTGTAGCATTTTATTTATTGATGTGTTTGTTTTTCCTGCAAGATTTTAGTCTCCAGCATTGACTCTGCTGAAGAGGATCTGGTGAAGCTGAGGCAGATCTCTGGAGAGCTGATGAGGTTATGCAGAAGAAGCGACAGGGCCCTGGGCAGGATTGTAACAGTGCTGTGGGAAAACTGGCTGGGTTTGCTGGAGGCAGCCAAAGGGCTGGAAATTACCTGTGAAGAGCTAAAGCAGGAGTGGAAATTCATCAATGAAGAGGTGAGTTGCTCAACATCTGTCAATTTGGGGGGTGGAGATGGGGCTGTGAGTAAAATGGCCTGGAAAGGGCTGAGATCGGTGCAGAACAGAATTTCCCACTTGCTGCTCAGCCAGTTATTCCCACCCTTTCTTGAAGCCGGAGTCAGAAATGGTGGGGATATTTATTCAGTCCTCTGAACCCAGAACAGCTCTGCACAGGGTTATGTGCTTTGTTAAAGCAAGCTCAGAGGTTTTGTCACGCTTCAGAGGTTCAAGTTCCGACTCTGTAATTCCCAGTCCTTAGTCACCCGTGTGAGTAAATGAATAATGTAACTTCAGGTGGTGGAATAAAAAAGCACTTTATCTCATGCTTTGCTGTGGTGTTTACTTAGCTGGAAAGAGAAACAATCATTCTCGATAAGCTCCAGGAAGAACAGCCAGAAAGCCTTAAAGAGAAGGAAAAGGCCACCAGAGAGGAACTGGTGGAGTTACTCGATTTTGTGAACTCATTTGAAGAAAACATCAACCAACAACAGCTCCTCTTACTCTTGCTTCTTCACCGAATAAGAAACATCCTGAATACACCTCAAAATGCTGAGGGGGAAGCTGCCCTTCCTGCCTTGTGTGAGATAAAGGCAATGCAAGAGCGCTGTAAAAAGTAAGTGGTGTGAAATTCCTGTTGTAGATATGAGATAGGACTGTTTACAAACACAGGATTTTATTGGATATCAAAGAATATATAAAAGCTGTAAAGCAGTTAAAAAGACAATGAATGCTCTGCTGGGTCAGACCAGTGCTCCATCTCACCCATCTGCTGTCTCCAGCATGGGCATTGGAGGATATTATTTAGAGAGAAGAGCTGAGCCTGGCTGTGTAATTTGTGGGCTGCAATTTGTGTTCCAATGCAGTAGGAATCAAGGAACAATAGTCAGTTTTAGAGGTTCCAAGCGCTTGTGAATTTTAAGGTTTTCTACTTTTAGGAAAATCAGACCTTGTGCTTTTTGCAAAAATGCAACTTTCATTTTACTAAGTGAGTGCCACTGTCTAAAATTCACACCAAATGTTTTTTACAAATCTCATGATTGGACTCACCCTTCTCTGGGTTTGCTTTTGGACGTGGGAATCTTTGTGAACAACATCTGGTCTGCCAGCATCTTCAGACTCTGAGAACCTGACCTCTGTTTGCTGTTTAAATATACCTACTATCTGATTTGATCTACCAAATATCCTTTGTTTAGCACTATCTGAAGACTCACGTAAAGAAACTGAGATAATAAGTAACATAAACTCATAGATTTAATTACAGAAAAAAGATACTAAATTACGGACAAATGTGGTTCTGGATATATATGTATAAAATATCTGTATTAATCGTGCTCTATGCTGCTACTTAGTATAGAGTCTAAAAGAATGTATTCTTTCTGGTAATCTTTCATAGGTTGTACAAAAAGGCTCAAGACCATAAAGATTCTGTGAAAGCTGAGATTCAAGAGAGGAACAGGGTCACTGAAGAAATAAGTGCTGTAACAAATGCATTGCAGAATGCTGCATCTGTGTTATTGCAGGATGCTGATGGAAAGGCAGAACAGCTGGAGGTTGGTAACTGCTCTGTTTTTGTGACATTCAGAATATCTTCTGGTTTGTGCTGGTGCTTGAACTTGCTCCAGATAAAATTAATGGCAAGGTCTATGCACATTGACTTAAAGACAGTGAATCTGGCTCAGCAGAATAGAGCTGGCCCTGCCATGGCCTGGGTTTGTGTTCCTTTCCCTCTGCGGGGATCTGTGAGCAGGCACAGAAGTATTTCCAGATTGCAGAGAAGTTCACAGCCGGCTGCATTCCTTTTAGGAAGGGCTGCTGAGTGTACGTCCTGCATGCTTTCCCCTCTGCATACCTACCCAGGGCAGCTGCAGATGCTGTGGATTTGATGTCCCAAATTGGGGGTTAACCTGGTAAATGATTTTTAAAAATCAAATTGTGATCAAGATCACAGTGTCCACCAGCAATCTACACATTTCTGCATTTTTTGACTTTATGAAATACTGTTTTTCCTAACACTTCCTGAATATGTTTTATTATTTGAATTATATTTGTTTCAAATTATTCTCATTGCGTTTATATTGCTATCATAATTTTTAAATCCTGATCAAAAAAATATTTTTAATTATATTTAATCCAATTAGCTTTTAACAATAGAACTTTATAATTTATTTATTTTAGTCCACTAACGTGTAGCACAAATTTGGGCTCTCTTTGCTGAGTCTTGTATAAACACTGGTTGGGTGTCCCCAGCCTAGCAAAGGGCTAAGAAAAACACAGAAGCCAAAGAGTGTGGTGGCAGATGGGGGGTTAGCATGAGAGAGAAATGTTTATTACATGTTTAGGAGGTTCTGAACACCCATGAGTCAGAATAACTGCGGTGAGATCCTGGATTTGTCTGAAAGGACTGGGTTTCTATTTAAAATTACTTAGAATTAGAATTTACAGTTGCTTTTTTACTGAATTTTTTGTATCCAGAAGGAAACTTTACTACTGCAGGTGCTTTATGCCTGCTCTTTTCCCTCACGTCCAAACTTTGTTACTCTGAGCCCCTGAAACTCAACCAAAAGTGAGTTTAGACTTAGCTCCTGTTTCTGACAGCAGTGCACAAGCAATGCTTGCAGCAATTGCATCAAATGATTTCTTTGTAGCACTATGTCAAAGCAAGCCTGTTCCTTTTGAGAAGATGGAGCAGAAAGGATTGAAGAATTCATTAATTTTACATAGTCCAGACACCAGCGAGCCAAAATCTGCAGGGCAATTTCATCCCTTACTTCCAAAGAAAATCTAGTTCATATGAAATCTGTAGCATTAGTCAGGAGTCCATTGCACCTATGGAGTGGAAATAGCTATTTCACTTCGAGATGACAAACCGAGGTTAGTTGGGTGGCAGAAGTTTTGATTCACCTGTGTAGATGAAAAAGGGAAGTGTTATTATCTCATCCCTTAGGAAAAAAATGGGGACAGTTTTGACAGGTATCTACTTTTCAGCTAAATAATCTGGGAAATGTGAGCGTGCAGAAATACACAAAAACCTGTTTGCGGAGACATCTTTGTTTTGGAGACGGGAGTTGGAACTGATTCTTTCCAGTTCAGGTCAGGGAATCTGTGAACTCCCATAAATATTGGCACAATCTTAATTGGGCCATTTTGACAACAGCAGCCTTCTCCCTGAGAGAATGAGGCACACAGCTGTTTCATGGTTTTGAGAGTTTGGGTTTTTTTAATATCAGACCCAGTTGTTGTGGGATGACAGGAAATAAATCAATCTCGGTGTCTTACATATTTCTTCTGCATGTTGCATTTGTGTGAAGGAAAAGATTCCCAAGTGAGGACTATGAATTAGTGGATTACCATTACTCCTGATTGAAAAAGCAAAGGCAGTTAATTTTAGTGTCTTTCGTTGCCTGGTAGGAGCTTTGGATCATTTTTCCCAATAACTCGAGTTAACATTTGATTTTTTCAAACAGCTGAGCACTAGGGAAAGGAACCATAAAGCCAGCAAACAGAACTTTCCAACTTGAAACTCTAGAAAACCTTCCAAACAAATGAATTTCTTCATTCTTTCTGCAAGAGGACTTAGCTCGGATTTTATTTCTAGGCCACAGGCTGTAGACAGTTGTTCAAGTTTCTTTTATCTCATAAAACCTACATTCTTTGTGCAGAACTGGAAACTACTGTTTTGAGAAGAGCCTGCTGTGCTGCTCTGCATAATTGCCTGAAAGCAGACACTTCAGCCTGAAACCTGTTGCTTTTTGTGGCCTTTGTGTTGTTTATAATAATGAAGGGATGGACATTGGCTATTAAACGTCCTTCAAAGAGAAAAATGCACTTTTGGCAAAAGGGGGAGCACAAAGGTTAACATTTAATCATAGGAGCTCTTCAGATGGTCCCTTTGCGGTACCTGTCAATGAACATCAGTGCGTCACTTGCCCCACATGGAGCAGTATCGGGTTTAATTAATTCTTACAGATTGAAAAGCATCATTTGATTAAATGAGT
This sequence comes from Callaeas wilsoni, assembly GCA_013398955.1. Taxonomy (NCBI): domain Eukaryota; kingdom Metazoa; phylum Chordata; class Aves; order Passeriformes; family Callaeidae; genus Callaeas; species Callaeas wilsoni. Next base: position 182,259 of record VWPU01015708.1, on the reverse strand, counting down.
CAGTATTGCTTAGAGTTTATCTGCTTGCAGAGATAATCAAATTAGGTTTGATATCCCAAACCCAACTTTTCCAAGCCATAATCACGGTAGGAAATATAAAACACATTATTGTATGTGTGTGTATGCACAGATATATGGATATGTGCATATACACACACGCACTCAGTAAAAACTGGGTGAAACTGCTGAAGTTATTCTTACTTTTGTAGGAGCTTCAGAATGTGATTGGTAGAGAGAGTCAAGCTCTGGAGGATATCATGGAGAAACTTCGGATCAAGTATTCGGAAATGTACACAATAGTCCCTGCAGAGATCGAAACACAGTTGGAGGACTGCAAGAAAGTGTTGCAAGACCTGGAAGAGAAGGTAACTGTTGATGTGGTTTTCATACTTACCTATTGGCAATGTATAAAGCATTCCTCATGGCTGGGTCTCTTTTTAGAATAATCTTATGGTAAGCAGTGTGAATATAACACTTTTATTTTTTATTAAAAATGGACATGGCAGAACTTTGAGCTATAATTTTTAATGTGATATGGATGCTGTCTTCTGTCCAATCTGATTCTTAAACTGGGAACTAGTAGTTGAAGTTGATTGCGAAGTTTGCATAGCTTGAATGAGAAAGTATTTTCAAAACTGGGTTAAAAAATGACTTTTTAAAAAAAATCCTGTTTCAATGTAATTTGCACACGTGGTAGGGTATCCTGACATGGCTCTTTTTACCACCCCTGAGGACATGGTCGCCTTCCTTTAAAATCAGGCAGGGAATTTAAATAACCAAAGCCCATTGCATCAGTTTTTTGCAGTATTTTCTATCTACAAGGGAGATAAGCAGTTAGCTGAAAGCAAAATTAAGGGAAAATGGAGTAATGCTCTCAGTTTGGGGTCAAATTTTTAGTCTGATGTAATTACCATCATTGTTACTTACTCATTTGTGTTATTTTAAAAATGAAAAAAAAAAAACCTTTCAGTTTTCGTATTTCAAAAAGAATAATGTTTAATGGTAATTTTGAAGGTTAAGACTCAGTTAATTTGATAAAACGTGAAAGTTTAATAAAAACAGTTTTGAAATCCAGTTACTTTCTAGTGTCTATCAAATTATTCACTTTGTTACGTAAAATATTTAGCAGCATATTAACTAAAGCTTATGAGTTTTAATTTGGTTAACTTTATAGCTTCTGTTTCAAAATGTGACTGGTCTTTCCAGAAACAACAACTGGGAAGAGAGAAGAGAAAGAAAGAAAAAACAGTATTTATGCTTTGGGGTTTTTTTTGTTGTTTACTGTTACATTTGCTGAGATAAAAAGTTATCCCAAAGCACATATTACCTGTTGGAGTGAAAGAACTGGTCCTGGAAGCTAGATAACGTTTGTTTTTCACATTTAGGTTTTGGAAAACAATATAAACTACCTTGGAATTTTTCACAATGCATTTAGGAAACAAAAAAAATCCTAGTGGAAGTGGAAGTCAGTTCAGTTACATATTAGGGGATACCAGCATGTGTTAAATTGAGTTGTCATATTTTAATGTCATTCTGTTTTCTTCTAAATCTGCTAACCAAAAAATGTAAATGAACTGTACATTTTATGGCATAAATAATAAATTTATGCCAGTAAGAAGTCTTGAAATTAAAATCCTGCTTTGCTGATGACCAGAACATTGACAGATGCAGTGTTTTTATGCTGAAGAAATAGATGACGCCAGAGCTAGATCTGTTTTCTCATTTCCAGCTGTGTCACATCTCTCATACATGAGTCTCTTTTATTTTGGAAGCTGGCACTACAATTACTGACAATTTTTCATGTTTGGTATATTCCAGGATAGTAGTGGTCAAATGTTCAGTGATTACAGCCTGAATTCATTTTTCCAAGAAGTCTTAGGCACTAAGTACAGACTGATTTCACAGGTTTTGTGGTATAAACAGGAGTATTTCAGAGGAGCACTGTAGTTCTTTCTGTCTATATTTATTTTGATTAATGCAGTTTTATCAATACAGCATTGTACTGTGGGTATTTTTAGAGAGGGCACATTGGAATCTATAAATAATGTTAAGAAAATTAAGAAATTAGTAGATAATTTATTAGCTAAAAATTATCTTAATTCCTCATTCCACAACAAGGATCAAGTATTTCAGTACTAGGAGCTTCAAACTAAAATAAGTATTAAATTAAAAATCTTTTGCAGCAAGGCAGCATAAAACTGTTCAGCGTGCATTTGCCCCCTAAATCCTGGGGCTGCGGCGTACAAAGAATTTACCACGAATTTACCACAATTTAACAGTTTCCTGGTGCTTGGCTGATGGTAGCAGCCAGCAGGGCTTAGTAAGAAAAGGTGTCACTTCTGGGCAAGATGAAGGACGTTCTCACTCCCTGCATTCATCTGCTCCCTGGTAACCTGGTAGGCAATTACTCAACTTCGGCTTGGAGAGGTTTTCTCTTTACACAGAAAATCAGGCCCTCCAGTGCACCAGTTTTTCATTTCTGTGGCATCCTGCAGAGTGAGGTTAAGTTCCTCCGAGCTTTTTATTTTAGTGATAAACCTCCAAGTTACTATTGAGAAATTTGCTGTGCACTGATGCACTTTGGTGTTCCCTTGTTTGTTATGGAAGTCACAGCTGTCAGCTGAGACATGAAGGTGTCATTCTGGGTTTCTTACGGCGTAAATGTGAATGTGACCCTTCCCACCCTGCAGCAAGAGCAGCCTCTGTCAGAGGTGAGAGCAGCGTGAAGCAAAGCACCCAGGGAGCTGCAGTGCCTCAGTGCTTGTTTCCTCAGGGTTTGCTTTTCTGAGCCAGCCATTTTTTACATCTAGTGAAAAACATCTAGATGTTGAACCTGCTCACGTTGACACTTTTCCCTGCAAATGTAGCTCCATTCCAGTGTTTTTAAGTGACTTGCCCGGAGAAACGTAAAAAGAATTTGAATATTTTTGGTAAGGTGGTGCACAGAAACAAGCAGATCTTTGTGATCTCCCCTATTGTTTTGTCTTTGTTCTGGCAGGTTAGCTCTGAAATCTTGCAGAACTCTCCTCAGTATGTGCTGAAAAGAAAAGCAGAAACTATTAACAATGGCCTTCAAGCTATTGAGAAGATGTTACAACAGAAGAGTGAAAACATTGCAAAAGCCAAAGAAGTTCAGAAGGTAATCTTGCCAAAAAAAAATCTATGGCTGTTAAAAGATTTTTGATTATTTTTACAGAGCCTGATTTAGCATAAAGTGGTCTTCCATTTGTTTTATATCTGTAAAAGTAGAAGTACAAGCAAGCATGTAGCTGGTGAATATTTATCAATTCTTTCTCACAGGAAAATCCATGCTTTTTTCAATTGTGAATCACACCAGTAGGTGCAAAGTGTTCTGTTCTCATCGTATCAGTTCTGAAACCTTTGCAATCCCTAATGTCCCACATGAAGAATAAATAATGCTGCTGTTACCTTTGAGCCTGACCTTATATTTCATTTCCTTTCTTTCCACATGCAGCAAATTTGGGATATGCTGGACCTTTGGCATTACAAACTCAATGAGCTGGATGCAGAAGTGCAGGATATAGTGGAGCAGAACTCCTGCCACGCCCAGGAGCTGATGGATATCCTGGTGGCCCCCCTCCAGCAGTACCAGCAGGTCTCACAGCGTGCTGAGCGCAGAACTGCCATCCTCAACAAGGTAGGTGCAAATGGAACAGTTCCTTAAAAATCCCATCCTGTTCAAAAAACAGAGCGAAGGCTTTGCGTGAAACATCATCAGAGGCTGTCAAATGAGTAGAGTCACGAGCCTGCTGTGGTAAGGCTTATTGTAGCCGGGGTTTCTGGCGTGGCTACCCCAAAGGACTGGCTCAAACCATGGTTTGGGGGTTTGTATGGGGAATTCTTGCCCCTGGGTGGGTGTTGGGATGTTCTCCAAGACTCTGCTGGAGGGCTGTCTGTTCAAGTACCTTTACCGTATAAATTGCAACAATGCGCCCATGAAACATAAACGTGCAAGCTCCAAAATTACTTTGGTGGGAGGGAATAGCTGGAAATCATGAAACTGTTTCAGAAAAATGGTTTTTATTTCACCATATTTGACCATAATGCAAATGCATCCTATTTTCTTTTAATCTTGTTCATAGATGCATTTATCTTATACAGTGAAGCAATTAACTTGGAACTTTCTGTAAAATTCTGTCATTTCCTAGGCCACCAACAAGATGGAAGAGTATGAGGAGCACTTGAAGAATGTGAAAGATTGGATAGAAAGTGCTAACACTTTGCTAAGAGCTGATGCTCAGCACGACTCTGCAAAAAGCTTACGCAAGCATACAGATGAGCTCCAGGTAAGGGTTGATGCAGATAAATAAATACTCCTGTTAGCACTAGTTGCTCTGTACAGATGCAGTTTTCCATTCTTAATTGTTACTGACATAAATAATTTACCATTTTCAGTAAATCCTTTAAGTGAAAAATAGTTATAGTTGACACTCATGAAATACAGATGCTTTTTGGTGCTGGACATACCTATCTTGTGCAAGTGCTGAACTGTTGTACAACTTCCAAAGATGTGTGATTGTCTTCTGTAACCCTGCTGAGTGACTATGGTCAGTTTTTGCTGCCTACATATATAGGATTCTTTCTATATTGTATGTGAGCCAAAAAGGCAAAGTGCTGTTTTTGTGATGTCTGTGTGTTAGATGGAAACTTTGAAGTGAGTTTTCGTTTGGAAGGCTTTGCTCACTGTTTCTTGAAAGTAATTCTGGTTGGTAATTTCAAAAAATCTGGTGTTGGTAATACTACAGGGAAGATCAGGACCAGTGCCAAAAGAAAAATTCTGGCAATTTTGTACTTAAAATTCGTGTTTTCTGTGCATCCACTCATTGGCTTAGACCAAGTAAGAAAGCTGGTGTTCTAAACATAGATTTTTGTGTTAAGACTAGTAAGAATTCTTGACAGGAAGTAGCTGGCCATTCTGGGCTGATGTGTTACAAAAGCATGTAGACACAATGGGGAGAATGCGATTTCCAAAAGCCATTTTTTGTGGCAAAAGCTTATTGTGAATTGTTTGTAAATTGGAATGTTTTGTTTGTCCTGGGCTGTAAAACTAGTGGATTTGGAAATGCACCCTGGGCTTGCATTGGAGTGGAAACATGCATTCAGTCCTCTCCTTCACACAGCACCCAGACAAATGGATCCACGTGCATTTCTTGCAGCCCTCACTGTTCTTCATGATGATGTTCACTGCAGTTAATCCAAAAGCTCAACCAGTTCATTGCAGGGGAAGAGACTTCACATCATGCACAACTGGCCTGATATTTTCTGGAGCATTTTGTTCCTTCTAATCCTTACCTCTGTGTAACTTTAATGTTCAGCAGCGCTGTATCAAACTAAGCTCTTCTTTTGTTTCCAGATGGCTTTGGAAGACTCAGAGCAAAAGCAAAATCTCCTGCACGGTATCTTCAGGGAGCTGGAGGAGCTGACACCCATCTTTGAAACCAACAGTGTAATGCAACAGCTGAATGAAACAGATGTTCAAGTAGCAACTTTACAGCATGAGATTGCAGAGATTCTTCCACAAATCCTGCATGTGGTTGATGTAAGTCTGGGTGACCCATAAATGCCTTTTATCACAGCTTCATCATGTGTTAGGAAATACAGATCATATCACCTGCATGGAAAATAGGGTTTAGTGCTGGTTTTTGTAGGTGTGCCAAGTGAGGAAATTAATTATTTGGAAACAAACTATCAGAAGGCATTTGGTAACTAATTAAGCTGCAAAGTTCAGGATTAGCACAGGATGTAGGAGGAAAGGCTGGGAGCCTGGGTGGGTTCAGCCCAGAGGAGATTGGGGTTGAGGGGTTGATATTGCTGCTGGTTTCTGCCGCGTGGTGGGAGATGACAGGCAGGACTGGGCCAGGCTCTTCTCGGGGTGTGCAGCAAAAAGAGGAGCAGTGACAGACCTGAAGTATAACAAAGGAATTACATCTACATAGTAGGAAGATTTTTTTTCTAGTGAGTTTAGTCAAACGCTAGGTCAGGGGCTCCAAGCAGGGGTAATATCCCCACCTCAAGAGATACCTAAATCTCAGTAGGATCAGACCCCAAGTGCTCTGCTTTGATGGGTACCAGAGACCTTTCAAGGTCCCTTCCAGCCTTATCTCCTCTGTGACTGTCTCTGTGAGAGCTCACAAACAGCTGTATGTGGATTCCTGTTCCATCTGACATCAGTCTTCCTACTGGAAGCTGCACCAGTGTAATTACAGCACTTTCCTATTCTGATAACTATCCCCACTGCAAAACTGTCTTCTCACTACTGGTAATTTATAATGTGAATTTTTAAGGATATTTCAGTTCTATATTCAGGGTTTAAAAAAGACCAGATAATCTTGAATACTTAATTCCTTTAGAAGTTATGACTTATAAGTAATTTATAATAACTAGCCTTGTGATCGATAGCATCCATTAACATGTGCTGCATATGCTGTACTCAGTTTTCAGTATTTCTTTTTAAATTTAAAGTGAAAGACAGAAATGCAAGATGGCTTTGGTGGGTACCCACAAATACTGTCTTTGTTACCAAAATCTAGGAATTGGATGCCATTGAATCTCATGTGAAAGTGTTTGAGAAGGATGTTGCAGAGATGAAGACAATCCTGTCATCAGAAGATCTGTTAGAATTTTCTCCTAAAGACCAGCTTAAACATGGACAGGTCTGTGAAAACTCCTGTACAGCCTTTTTCCTGAGCAATGCAAACCCTGAGATGAGACTGTTGAGAGACCTTTTCGAGAAGCACAGCCATGGTTTGAATACAAAACACTTGAAATTAAAGCACTCTTGAGAATATGCCCATGGAGAACTCGAGTGTGTAACTTAAGCATGTCAGGCATAGCTGCCACATTTGAGGATCCCCAGTTTTTGGGAAGTTTATGGCCTAATTTTCAAGAGACACTTGCTGCACACCACTCCACTTGGCACCAAATGGAAATCTGAAGTTGGAAAATTAGGCCTTGTTTTTCCAAAAATGGAGGCAAAATTTAGCAAATGATTCTTTTGTTTCACATCACATAGAGTCCACAGTGTTATCTGCCTAAAATACAAAAAGCATGAGTTCAGTTTCAGGTGAAGAATAAAAGTGTCATCATACCTCTCATAGCACCGAAACTCTCATAACAAAACTGTGCAGCTTGGTTATCCAGAGAAACAATTTTGTAATAACTACATTGCATGGAAAAACTAGAGTAATATTTCTTCTGGAAAATAATGTTCACCTACTTCCTTATTGTAAATCAAAGCCTGGATAGTACAAAAAATTCCTGATACAGCCTGCTTATGAATAAGAGAATAAGCATCTCTATTCCCACTGAGGCATTTTAAAACAAAATCTTTTTGAGAGGGAGTTTAACAAAAATTTTAGTAATTAAAAGGCTGATAGGTGGTTTGTATTTATATTATTTTTTTCTTCTGGAGTTCCCTGCTGAATGAGGTTCCAGTAGGATTTCATGTTTCTTAAGGAGAACCAAGAAGTTATGAGTTGCTATTGCCATTCTGTCTTTCCTAAATTGATCACTGAGTCTTCCATAAAACACATATTGTGCTGTGAAATGGCACATTTCTGTTCATCCCAAACTGATCAAGGTGGTTGTAAACTGTGCATTCACTCAAAGTATTGTGATGTGAAATGCTGTCCTTGACAGGAAAGCCACCTTCAGGGTTTCTGCTGACTTCCATCTTGATTCATTATCTCATCCCTCTTGATAAGACTGCTTTTAGGACCATCATAAAATGACTGATTTGCAGGACAAAAGACAAAAACCAGAATTTGCCTGGAGTGACATCAAAGAATTTGCACAACTTTTTTAACTTTCTTCACTGCCAATGATGTTCTGCTTTGAAATGAGCTGCTTAGTAAATAGCAGCTAATCTGAATCTGAAACTTTTTTGTCACTGTGCAAACTTTATATATGTATATGCAGGAAAAACAGAATTGCAAATATATCTTTGTCTTGCTTTAAACAACCTCATTGTGGATTTTCATTTGTTTGTTCCAAGATTTACAGAATCACAGAATATTCTGAGTTGTAAGGGACCCACAAAGATCACAGAGTCCAACTCTTAAATGAATGGCCCATGTGGGGATTAAATTTCTTCTTTCTTAGGTGGGAAACTCGCCAAAGAGAGCTTTTGCTCATCATTAGTGTAGTATAAATTTATGGTGTTGGTTTTTCTAACTCAGTATCACATCCATCATCTGTGTTCTATCCTGACAGGTTATACTTGAGCATGTTGGTCCCATGCAGAAAACTATTGTTCATATACAGTCCTATGAAGATGCACTTCAGCTGCCAGGGCTGAAGATGCAAACTTTCTCAGTCTTCCAAAGAGCAAGACAACTCTTGAGAGAACTGAAGAAATTAGAAAAAATTACTAAGGAACAAAATGAGCTACTGGAGGTAATTGACTTTTTTTTTTACAGTCACCTGAACCACCTTTTTTTAAAGTAATTTTGATATTTAAACAATATTGCTTTTGCAGCCATGTAGTTACACCTACTGTGTCTTCCGTGTAACGCTTTGGGGACTTTTTTGTTCTGATTTCTATTTTTTTTCCCTGTTTAATTTGATCCTGCAACAAAGCACACTGAATAGTCCTGACATACATTTCAGTTTTCCAATTCAGTCATGGCTGACAACATACTGTAAAGAAGTGAAGGCTCAGGTGTCTCACGCCCCAAGAGCACTGGTGATTGAAGTCCAGCGTTAGATGAAGGTGCTCACATCTGCAATGTTCAACTCCTTAAACTCACCTTGACCCTAAAAATTCTTGTTGACAGCCATTAGACAGCAATTGCTAACAGCAGGCCTTTTACTAATCCAAATCAGTGAGGCAGGAAAGTGGCCATTCCCTACAGCTGTGTCTTGGATAATTCAGTGTTTTGGGGCAGGCCAGCATGTGGCAGGGGTGTTGGAGATGCTGTTGGCCGGGCCAGGTTTGGAAACAGAAGTGGTACAACACCAGGAGAAGGTGGCGCTGGCAGGGGCAGTGAGAGTGACGGAACAGCTCCAGACCTGGAGGAGTCTCTGTGCAGCACTTCACTGAGCAGTGTGGTTGTACAGCTCAGGGAAGTTTTAATTCAGGGCCTGGTCATGCTCCATTGTCCAGGCTGGAGGAAATCTGGAGTTTGCTAACGCAGGTTCCCACGTCAGCAGAGGAATGAAAGTTCTCACGTGACCCATCCATTTCTTGTCAGTGTGGTGACAGCACCTAGAAAAATGTTACATTATCTTTGCTGAGTTGGTTTTCCTAACCTGTTAGGGTAAAGCAGAATGCTTTAAAACGTCTGCCTGGGCATTTCAGAGGCCAGGAAGACACAAGTGACAGCTAAAAGGGGAATGCCTGTCTTTGATTTTCAGTTTGTGAAATTAAGAGCAGAACACAAAGAGAAAAACTCCAACCTGCCACATGACCAGTGCATGCTCAGAGCCAGAAAAAAGCAGTGACTTTATCAGATCTGTATAATCCCTAAAATCCCTTATTTTTTTGGATCCATACAATTTCTTACATCCAAAAAAATGGATGTGGTAAAATTTACCTTTTTCAGAGTTACCAGATCAAATAATGGAGAATTTTAAAAACACTTTAAAAGCATCAGAAACAGGGTGCTTTGCAATTACCAATTGTTATCATGACACTTGTAACTGGGTTTTGTGGAGTATTGGGTCAAATGTTAGGTTTTTCTCCTTTTTGTGAAGCTATGACCATTTTTGCTCAGCATTTGCCTTTGTCTTGTAGACACTCAACAATCTGTAGCTGAATGAAATTTCTTTGTGAGAAAACAGATTGGAAAAATTGCAGTTCTTGGCAGCTAGTGTATCAAACTGTGCAAAAGAGATTTTCCAGTGCAGTTGAATGGGTTGAAAGCAGCAGTACTACAATACAAGTCTAGCACCAGCTAAAGTGTAACACAGGATAAAGCCATTAAACCGTGGCATTTTGAGTGCTGCTTAAAAAGGTGGGTAAGAATTCTGCCAGAGAGGAAAGCAAGCTTCCTGTACAAATATATACTTTTGTTTTCCCCCTAGGGATTAGTCTTTGGACGAGTTTGCCCATGTTTTACTGTGGATGAGGCAATGGGATATTGCACCATTAACTTTTGTATAATTAAGTTGCATTGTAACACCTGAAACAGTAAATCAGAAACAAAGCCTGTAGCAGGTATTGAAAATGCTCTGGGATAGGATTTTAAGTGACTTAGTTCTCTGTTGAATGTTGCCCTCTGTTTTTTTATTATGGCCTGTTAAGTTCCACACCTAAGTAACGTCATCAGGAAGAAGATTTGGAAGCCACATCTGCTTCTGCTGGTTTTCAGTGCAAGAGAGTGGTATTATTTGCATATCTGATGATTTACTGACCTCATTTTCACCAAGCTCTTCCAAAACAAATACACTGTGGGTAGGTGGGCCTTTTCCATGGGTGGGTCTTCATATTGTTACCACAATATGAAAAGTAAAGAGCACCTTTCCTGTTAACCAGGAAATAACTCAAAAGAGAGGCAGCACTTGTAGGAAGAAATTCAGTCCCACATATGGGGCATAATTTGTTATATTGGATAAAGGATAAAATCAGATTTTCTTTTCCCTGAGTAGAAGACAGAAACAAATAAATTATCTTCAGGTAAGTGACTGTATTCGCATACTGGCCTGTGACAGAAAACACTGGAGTCTGTATACAAAATATTCAGACTTTTTAGTTAGTCAAGGAAAGTTGAGGTAGGACTCAATTTATTACTAAACAGTCCTATTCATATGGAATTGAAGGTGTGGGTAAGAGAATCTTCCTTTTAGGAGGTCTTCTTTTACTTTCTCATTAAAGCTGAGCAGAAGAAGACTTACTCCTTTTTCTTTCCTCTTTGATTCTTTGCCTGTGGCACGAATATTATAGGCCATGAATATCTTAACCTTCAAATTGGCTTTCTTTTTTTAAGTGAGGAAAATAGTTTCTTCTTACTTTTAAGACCTGTAAAATAATAATGGTTATTTAGAACTTTATTAGCCTGCATTTTCTTGACAGGGAGTGCTGCTATGAAGAAGTGGCACTGTTGCTGTTCATAGCAGGAGAGACTCTTTGCTCTGAAAGGCAGAGTCTGTGAATACTTTGCAGGGAGATCTTTGACCTGTTGGGTCATTCAGGTGCTGCTGTCAGCAGAGTAGGATCAAGCCTCTCGACTTCATTGTTCCTTCATTACCTTCTGCAGGCACCTGAGGAACAGTCCTTTGATATTCTTTGGTTCTCAGCCTCTGGGTCCAAAACACAGAGCCACCAAGTGCTGTGCATATTCAATGTTTTCACAAAATATTCTGACTTGTAGATGTGACAATTTCTGAATGACCTGAGATGTCATGACAGGCTGTGACTGACAAGTATGGGTGTGTGGAGAGATTGCTCATTTCTGCATGAACAGCAAAGCCTGGGGGGCAGTGAGATTTTGCTGTCACTGTCAAATGAGTAAGAGTGAAATTGGCTGTTCATAACATATAATACGTTTTCCTATAAGCCATGTAAACAGAAGTGGTTCACATGGTGGGAATGCTTATCATTTGTATCAGAAGTATTCAAATTGTCTGTGTGGTTTGGGTTATCCTCTGAGCTGCAGTGTTTGCCTGGTGCACAGCACAGTTCGCTTTTGGTCAGTGCAGAGCTAGCTGGCAGTAAAGATTTGAGCACCAATAAAAACCAGTTAGGCTTCCTTACTTGATATGAAACCCTGTAATTTCTATCTTTTTCACAACCTTTTCTAAATTGAAATGAATGTGATGAAATCTGCTCCATTTCCACTTGATAGCCAAATTCATAGCTCTACTCTGGAGCTCCTGGACAGAATACTCCACCATACTTCAGCTTGTGGATAGAGCAGCTTGTTTGTCTTTAGCAAGTGAATAATAAACTTAGTGAGGAATGGGGTTGTGCAAAGTTAGCAGAACAAACACGGATTCTGTTACACATAGCTACAGGTACAAAGGAGGCTTCAGTACTCTTCAGTTCAACTTTGTTTCCTTACTGACTTGTTTGTTTCTGTACTCCTTATTGCAAAATTATTTATGGAGATTGCTATTTCACAGGAAACTGTGAAGAAAATAGAGCAATGTGAGCAAGAAATTGAAAAGTTGAAACAACTCCTGAAGAACCATTTGGTTGAAGTATCACATGAAGATCAACCACAGGCTCAGAAGACTTCTTGTCCAGAGGTGGGTTTCATTGTTTTTTCTCTCATGTGTCTTCCTTATCCTGACTAACACCAATCATGATGATGCAGAGCACTGAGGAATAGTGATGTGCTTCCCTTCCCCACCACAGTGAAGCAGGCAGTTGAATGCCATAGTGTGACCATGCAGTTAGTTAAAATTAATGTTAGTTTGCAAGTTGGGTATATCTTTCATAGTATACTCCTTAGTGATTTTGATGTGTCATTTGTGCAATATCAACTTGTAAGAAAAACTGTTTGCTGTTTTCATGACAGCTGTTTTGGTGGAACAATATGCAGCACTGAGAGCTTACCTGTGCTCACCATCCTGCTAGTTTTTCTGAGGTGGCAGCTTGGGATAGTGCCTAAGGAGAGAACTGAGTCCCTTTCTGATGACTGGTCATGCAGTGGTACTTTTGGGGATTCTGGTTAGGGTTAGATTCATTAGACTCCTTTCCTTGTCCTCACTGCCACACTGTGTTTTCATCACTGGTGAACATGTGTTGCTTTTCTCTCTACAGTCAGCTGCTTTCTGTAATGGATGAATTGATTTTTTTAATGCAAAAATAAGATGTGTTTTAAGGATAGCACTGCAGAAGTCAGGAAATTACTAATTAAATGTAATAACTATTTATAAAGTGCCTCTGAAATGCTCAGTTTTTTCCAGTCAGTCATAGCAAAGTTAATACACTTATATTGTGCTTGCCTAATAACTATAATCACTCAGTAGTCTCCTAAGTGCATAGCTGCTCTGCTGTCAGCTGGTTGGATGTTGGAGGCTTGATGTAGTGCTCAGCATGACTCATTTCCTGATTCTTCCTTGTTTCTGTCTCTGAGTGTAGGATTTTATGTTTAATAATTCTTGTTTTAGCAGAAAACTTGGCAGTTGCAGCATTGCATGAATAGAAGTGGGCAGTGGAATCACCTGTCTTACTGAGAGATTTCAGAAAAAGAAGTGATTTTAAGGAAGATTTGGTTTCTGAAGAGATTATGGCTAATTAAGTTTGCAAAAGAGTAGCTGGTAAATCCATGCTGTCTCCTGCAGTGAAATAAATAGATATACTGTTCCTAGTGGACATTGATAAAACGTGCCAAATTGTCATGGATGTCTGTTTTCTTCGTTTCAATGACATTTTCTTGCCTCTACCTTTGGATGATTTTATCTTGTGGTTTTGAGCATACAAAAGGAAAAAAGCATTGGCAGAGCAGAGTTCCCATGTCCTTTGAAAATTTGCTGGAGTTCCTGTCTCCACCTTCCCTGTCATGCTGCCACCCTAGAGCTATTAAGAGAAGCTGTAGTGGAGACAGAACCAGCAGTCTTACTGCTTTCATCTGCCACAGATTAGTACTTGCATAACATCACTAATGACAGAGCATGGTGTGGAGCCAGTGCTGTTCTCACTTCCAGCCTGGCATCAAAGCTTGCTGTGATCAACTGAGCCCAGTGTGCAAAGGGATATTTAGCCAGGTTTCAGTCTTCTGAGCAAGTAACAATGCTTCAAAGAGCTTTAGCACTTTCGGTAATGAAGGGAGTAGGGTAATTCGTTCTGTGCTCTGTCTTACTCTGTTATTTTCTGGGATTTCTTGGTTCACCTGGAGGCTGGGTGGTAAGGAAAACCCTAGGAAAAAACTCTAAGGGCAGAACACTGGCTGGAGCAATAGTCGTGGTCAGGAAGAAGACCAAGACACATTTATTTCCGCCTTTGTTAGTGCAGTTACTTGGCTTATTGTTTAGTCTCCGCAGAACATTAAATATTTTCCTTAAGCTTTGTTGGGGTCCATTTCTCCCAGTATCACATTCAAAGACATGGGATAATTTTGGCCCTAGCCACATCCCTAACACCCACCAAATGGTTTGTTTCCTTTAGGCCAGCTTCAGCAAAGACTGAGCCCTGAGCTACCCTCATTTGCTGTCTTTGAGCTCCTCATGGCTTTCCCAAGTGTTCAGTGTCAGGCTTCCAGGGAAGGTAGTTGGAAGTAAACATCACCTGCTCTGACACACAGAGTAATGTAATCCATCTGCATTCCCTTTGTCCTGGAGGAAACTGGTATTCTCATGGATATGCAGGACCTAGTTAGAATTAGTTCCAGCCTGACACATTTCCTTCAACACTACCAGCTTCTGCATTACAAGTGGCAAGTGCTGTCCTGAGCTGAATCTGTTGCTGTTGGTTTGCATGTACCTGGACATCTCCTGCAGTGACAATGGGGAACTGTCCCAAAGCCCAGAAAAAGGAAAAGGAGGAAATAGCCCCAGTACCAGTAAGATGCATCACTGGTATTGTCTGTTACATTGCTGTTTGGTTAAATAAGAAAAATGGATGCTTACAGATGTTGTTGCTCCTTAGGGAGAAATGGAAGCTGTAAAAGAAGAAATCATAAAGCTGTGCCAAAGAAAGGAAGATTTCCTTACTGAGATGAAGAATTCCATGTCTGAGCTTCACCAGCGCCTACAGGAAGAAGTGCCTGGAGCAGCAGATGAACCTCCAGCCTCTGTATTAGCGCAGAGTGACCTGATTGGGACTGATGTTTCTGGTCAGCAGGTAAGTGATCACTCACCTGAGGGCCAAAGAGGGGAGGTAAATAACCCTTCCTGCTCCTGGAGGAGTGGCATGTGAGAGGGGAGCACCCCTGCCCCTGTGAATCAGTACTCTCTCTCCTCCCCTTTGTGTTCAGAAGGACTGAGTGTGAGGCATGTCCAGGAGAAGGAAGGAGAGGTATGCTTCTGGTTATTTCTTAGCATTTTTCACTTTCAGCATGAAGTTTGCATCAATCAACAGCAAAATGCTTCATGTGTAATTTTGTTGATAATCAGTTGTTCTGGGATTTTCAATAAATTATTTTCATGGGGCAAAATGAAATTTGTCCCTTTTGTAGCTGTGCTGTTGAAACCTAACAGCATCAAGTCTCAATTTTCAGAGGTGCTTAGGACCTGCAGCTTTCAGTTTCTTTAATGTAGGGTGCCAGATGTTCAGCGCTTCTCCAAAAAGGGATCCCAAGTGGTAAATTTGTTTTGGTTTACAAGCAGAAGTGAAGAGGCTTTTGCCATTCTTGTCATGATTAATTGGGTTGTCTCTCTGTGTATATTTTTGTAGTTGAAAAAACGAGGAGTGATATCTCTTCTACCTTCCTTGGATGAAGAATCAGAAGACTGTTCTTTACACAGCAAGGTGAGTCCTGTGTATTATATATATATATATATATATATACAGCTGTGTATGTAAGATGGAAGATTTTGGTAAAGGAGAACTTGCGGAAAATGTGAAAATCTGAAATACTTCAACTTAAGATATCTGTTATCACTCCAAGATACGAAGGAATTGCACTCAAGCCAGTGTGCCAATATTCCAGTGCCAGTATTACACAGCACCTTGTTTTGTGAGGTGTGATCCTGCTTTTGGTGGGATTGCTTTTTTAGTAATATCCCCTTTATGGAAGAGTTAATGGCAAAATATGGGCTTAAATACCAATGTTTTTATGTGGAGGTGAGTTTCAGAAATAATTAGCCTCTGAAATGCCAAAACCATAAAAGAAACAACAAAATTTATTTGTATGTTTGAACTTAAGAAAAAAAAGGGTATGATTAGACTATTGGGAGTGAAGTTAGGATAGAAGAGATTTCTGGGAGATGGGGAGAAACTGGGAGACACTGCTCTACAGGTTGCTCTGAATCTGAGGGGTCTAAATGCCCAGGTGAACTGCAGAGGAGCAAAGCTAATTGCTATTTGAAAAAAACTCCATGGCAAGACAGTGCAAAGAAGTCCAAACAGCTTGGAGAGCTTGTGCCTCACTATTGATCCAAGCACTTCAGTTTCAGGGTTTCTCACTCTGCGCATTCACTGGAACAATTTTATTTACATGTAGAACTTCTTATGGAACAGGACAGGAGAAAGATAGATAGTGTCTTGTTCATTTGGTGGTTGCTGGTTTGTTTGGATTTTTTTTTTTTAATATTGTAAAAAATGAGAATATTCTGTAGTCTCTAGAGAAAACTATCAGTGTCATCCAGCTGCCATTCATCTTGCAGTAGAGCTATAGAGCAAGAAGAGAGGTGAGATTTGGGAAACACAAAGATAGATAAACAAGGCAGAAATAGAGCAAAGTGTTATTAGAAGTTTGCAGTGCTTTACATTGCCTGGAGGAATATCTGAGCTTCCTGTTCACAAGCTAAAGCTGAGCTGTTACTGCTTTCACAGGGGAGTACAGCCGCAGAGAAAGATGCAAGCTTTTGGCCTTCAGAAAGAGATGATGAAAGGCACAAGGATGACAGTGCAACCTCCTGGTCTTCTGGAACCTTGTCAGATGGCATTGTTCAGGTAATGCACTCAGGTTTATCTCCGTGGGGATGGGAACTCACCTTTGTGGAAAGATCTGCACAAGTCATAGGTATTGCTGAAGCCTACAATGCAAGAGAACTGTAGAAATACAGGACAAGAGGGCCTTGTTCATATCTTCCATCTCACACTGAATCTTGCCATTTAGAATCTATTTTTTGGTTGTACATACTGGTTGGACTCAGTGACCTTAAGGGTATTTTCCAATCTAAATGATTCAATGATTCTAATTCCTTTTAGATTTACAAAACCCCCAAAGGCAGAAATGCACATTTAGTAGCAACAACTTGTTTCACTGATTCCTGGAAAGGCTCTAAAATGTGGGAGATGATTTGTGGAAGAGGTTCTTTTTGTACATGAGAAAATCAGCGTCTAGGACAGCCAACCAGCTACAGTTCTGGGCCGTTCTGCTCTGTTCTTCATGGTGCCTCAGTACTGACAGCTGCAATTGTTCTTTTCTGTAAGTCAGTGCCACAGACATAACAAAACTGCTCTCTGTGAATACTCTTGGGCCAGGACCACAATAGTTTGAGTGGCTGCTGCTCTTTCAGGCTTCTCTAGCACAACAAGGCAATGGAACATAGAATCAGAAAGTCGTTTAGGTTGGAAAAGAGCTTTCAGATGGAGTCCAGCCATAAACCAAACAGTGCCAGGTCCGCCACCAAGCCACGTCTCCAAGTGCCACATCTCCACTATTGCACATCTGTATGGAAGATAAGAAATATTTCCACTGTTGCCTCTCTCTCTCTCTCCAGGATGAGGATGTAATAACTGAATCTCACAGTAAACATGCTGAAGAAACATCTCTGCAAGCCTTGGAGGGCACTGAAGGTGCTGGCAAAGGCGATGGCAGTCCGGCTGTGGTGAGTTTGAAGGCCTGAACAAGGTGACCTCCTGAGTGGGTTGTGTGACCTGCCTAGTGGGCAGAGGTCCTGGTCCCTTGAGGTTTTGCTGCTGGAGTTTACTGCAGAATGATATGGTAGGATACCTGCAATTTGTGGGCCTCTTCATATTGCTGCTCTGGGTGATGATAAATTTTGACTTGCTCCTTGAAAGGGCAGTTTTCTAGGGAACACAATGGAGTATTTCCAGGAAGGAAGCTGCTGTCATTCATACAGGCATGAATCGAGGGCTTCGAGTGATGTGAACACACATCAGCCATGGAATTTTTAAATGGCAGTTATAGGAGGAATTAAGGAGCTTGACATGTGTTGTTGCTTTGTGGAGGGCATGGAAAGGCTAAGGTGAGAGTGGGCAGCAGGCTATAGGTTAAATACAAAAGAGTGTATGGAGACACGAGTGCTCCAGGAAGGTTAGGAGCAGCAGTCTGGTGGCAGAGCAGCTTCAGCTCTTTGGATCACAGAATCCTGGAACTGTTAAGGTTGGAAGAGACCTCTAAGATCATAGAGTCTAACTCTTAATCCAGCACCACCATGTTCAGCACTAAACCGTATCTCTAAGTGCCACATCTACACATTTTTTGAACACTTCCAGGGGTGGTGATTCCACCACTTCCCTGGGCAGCCTGTTCCAATACCTGACAACCCTTTCAGTGAAGAAATTTTTTTTCAATATCCTGTGGCAGGGGAGTTGGAACTAGAGGACCATTAAAGGCTCCTTCCTAGCCAAACTATTCTGTCATTTTGTGATGACATGGATAGCTGGAACAATGCGTTTTGGCTCTCTTTTTTTTTCTGCCAAATCTCATTTTAATATGAAGCTTGTGCACTAGCACTGGCTATCTCAGTTGCCTGAATGTGTGCTCTGGAGCCACGGGAGCATTCAGGTAGTTCTGTTCTCGTGGTGTTGTGCTTGATTTACTTACTAAGTACCAGTGTTTGCATGTGTGAAGGCATATACACACCTGTGCAGCCTTCTAAGTCACTGCTCATTATCTCCAAGTACTTTGGACTTCTTGTGGACGTGTACAGTGCAATGTTGCTTCTTCAAGGAGTGTATCTGAGAAGAATTGCCCAAGATGTCCTTAAAAATACACCATTTTTTAATCGTGTGAGCTAGAGCCCGAGTAAAGCGTGTTTAACTGTTGGAACTGAACACACTCAAGTAGCTTGTAAGCGTTGTCCAACAGCTTGTTTTGCAGCTTCCTACTGCATTGCTTTTACGTGTAGCTCCCACAGAAAAACATCTCTCCTCAGGGGAGAACAGGCTAATGGTGAGTCATGCACTTCCCTGCGCTCAGGTATAGCTGCTGTGCTCAGGTAGATCCCTGCAGATGCAAATGGCTGCCTGGAAACCTGTTACACCAGATCTCGGATCGCTTGCCTGCTGAGTTTCCCTTTCTTTGCTTTTCTCCTTCTTGGTTTGTTTTTTTCCCCCCCCACCCCCCAAAGTCCGGGAACGCAGCGACAGAGCTGTCGCGGGGCTCTGTGAGTGTGGAAGTTAATCATCTCTCACTGCTGAGGGGAGGGGAGGGAAGTTCCCAAAGCAGGTCGCTCACCACGCTGCTTTGATGTGCTTTGCTTCAGAGCCACCAGCCGCCTCCAGTCCCCACCGCCGCCCCGGGCTCGCCGACAGCGCTGGATGGCGGCCGGCCTGAGCCAGAATCCATCCTCCTGGTGTGCCAGGCCCAGGTGGCCGAGCTGGAACAATGGCTAGACAAAACTAAAATGTCCCTGAGGTCGGACCCTCAGAGCCCCCAAAGGCAGCAGATGGTGGAGCCGCAGCTTGCTGATTGCCAGGTAAGAGGGTGGCATTGCTGCTGCCATCCCAGCAGGGGTGTGTCTGCAGAACAGCTCTGCCTGCTGCCTCTCTCTGCTCCAGCAGCTCCCTCCCTCTGTGCCCAGAACAGGTGACTGCTTAGCTTCAGCTTCAGGTGCAGCTTTGCCAAAGTTTGGTAAAAATACCTGGTGGTGCAGTTGGGATCTGTGTGCATCCGGGGGGTTTAGGTAGAATTCTGGAGTGTATGTAAAGTTTTGGTTTGATTTGGGTTATTTTCAGAACCATGGCTGAGTATAGTTTGAATCCTCTACTAAAAGGCAATTTTTCATTGGTCCTGATCATGATAAATCAGCTAGAAACAAAAGAGCGTTTTTTTTCTTTTGACATTTTCACTTTCTACTTGTCAGAATGATTTAAAAGACTGGTATAAGAAAGCTTCCACACCGCTAAGTTCTACTTGTTCAGTTTTTTTCCATAAACTACCAGCACAGGTAGAAAAATAGTGGTTTCCCTTCTACCCTGAGTGAGCAGTACTGATATTTGGACTTATTGCCATGGACCTAGGGCAGCCTCTTGCCCCCATGGCAGCAGAACAAAAGGAGTGGGTGGTGGTACCTGTTGGTGAAAATGGGAGGAGAAAAACAGGACTGGCACGGTGGGCTGGGTGGGAAGGAGCCCTGGCATATGCAGCATGTGCAGATTAAAACAGAGTGTGCAGGCGTGCCATTCTGAGGCTCCCCGTGGTGCCAGTCTGGTGTGCCAGTTTGCTTCAAGCATTGAGCCTACCTAGAGCAGCAAATTTCACTCACAATACCAAAATGTCCCCATTTAAAATTGCTGGGAGACATTACCAGCTGTTTTGTTGTTGTTTTGGGTGGTTGTTTTTAATTGGAGTGCCTCTTAGTTTAGGCAGTGATTCAGCCAAGTGCTCAGGTGCTGAACTCTGTGGGAATTAGGATCCTGAATGCTCCTCAGTAGCTGCCTGTGTCTGGATCCAGTTCAGCGTTCTTGTCAGCATAGGCTTCACCAGGGCAGTTCCAGCTGGTGAAAACAAGTAGGCTTCAGGCAGCTTTAAGCACTGCTGAATTCCTGTCGGCTTCAAACAATCTGGCTCAGTGTTAAGACATGAACTTGGGCAGGAGAAGAGTGTTCTCTAACCTAGTCAAGATCTACACAGAAAAAATACACACAGACTGGAAGAAAAACAGTCTAGATATGGGTATATGACGTAAAGCAATTAATTTATTGCAGTTGGTTACTTTGCAGTTGAGTCGTGGTGCCTTTCTCCATGCTCACCTTAAAAACATGAGTTTAAAGTATGTAGGGATGCACTTTGATTCATAGCAACTTGGATCAAAAATCAGATCCCAGCAGTTTGCAATGGCCTGGCTGACACATGGAAACGTTCCTATGCATTGGTAGTTCAGCATCATTCCTCCCAAAGAGTGATGTGAGCTGTCTGTGCATTGCCTTTCCCCCCACTGAGGTGTGTTGTCTTCTTGGTTGCATTCAAATGAAGTCTGTCATTTCTGCTCTCCTCTTTTATTACTTGATATACAACCTCCTGCAGATGCTCTTGTTTGAAACAGTTTTAAGACTAACTCTGTATAAAATTCATTTAATTGTCCAGAATAAAAAGAGACTATATTGGAGAACATCCAGGGGGATTGCAGCTATTTCTCTTTTTCCCTACATGTGTCTATTCTTTTCAGACAGGGGAGGTGTGAGCATTGACTTCAGAAAGCTGTCAGAAAAGGAGTGTTGCCCTTCTGAGAATGAGTAATTATCTGCTGTGCCTTCTAGGTGAGGTTATCAGAGATTGAACAAAAGGTCCTTTCTTTACTGGAAGATTGTGGAGATAGTGCAGACTACCAACAAAAGACAGAGGCTCTTTCCTTGAAGCTGAAGGAGGTGAAGCGCAATTTGGAAAATGTCCAGATGATGCTTCAAGACAAGTACAGTGAAGAGCAGGTAAAGCGTATGAATGTTATGCAGGGCAAGAGTTGAGAGTCCTGGTGCATTAATGGTCTGTAGTTGCTGAAGAACAGTTAGAAGCAAGGAAGGGAGAAATGTCAGAGCTGCCATTATTGTGCTTTACAGTGCTGTGTAATTACTTGTAGTTTGCAACAAGTAGTGGATTTTTAATGAGTCTCTGAACAGCATCTTTTCTGCTTAAGTGCTCGGTGACAGAGGTCAGCGTTTTGCTAAGAGCACAGGAAAAGAACTTAGGGTTTGGTTTGGTTTGAAATACCTCAAAAAGGCCATGATGTTCGTCTATGACAGTATCACTGCAGAGAGGCCTTTTAGCAATTTTCTCTTTGAAGAATGCTAAAATGCAGTGCTTCTGTCAGCTCTCCTGCCCCACAGCTGCACAGTCTTTGCTGAGTTTCCCAGGGGGTGAGACAGTAACTCCTGGCTCATTCCCTCTCTGTTGTGCAAGGGATCAGAGAAGCCCACCTGATGTGTTTAAGAGCAGCCACAGGCCCTCTGGTGTGAATTAGCACTGGTAAAGGCTTGTGTTGAAATACTCCTGTGAGCACACACAGATTGAAAATCCAGGTGCGTGACCAAATTTATAAGCATAAATTGCACATCCCTGTAATTTAGTCAAACAAAAAGAAGGGAGTGTTCAGAGTGTTCACCTAATCTGCTAGCAGGAAAAGCAAAGAAAGCAAAGTAGCTATTGGGGGAGACATGTGAGGACCTTGGCAAAAGGTTAGAATGGTTAGAATGTTAAAACTTTCAGTAAGTTCAACTGGACAAAAGTCTTTGCAAAAGTAGCAGTTGTGTTTCATGTGCTGCTGATTCTGTGTGTGGTTAAATCCAAGGCAGCTCTGCCTTTGCCCTTTCCCCAAGCTGCACCTGTGGGGTTCTGCTATCTTGTCAAGTCTGAAAGCCTTCCCACAACGGGTCTCTCTTGACAGGTTCCCAGCAGGGAGAGGATGGAGCCAGAGCCCCTGGAGATCCTACACTCCGATGGTTTCAGCACATCCCAGCTCCCCCTTGCCCAGCAGCCTTGGCACGACGGGCTCCAGCAGCCACAGGTAATGAATTCTGCTGCCATCCAGGGCCAGGCTGCTCCCCATCACCTGTGGGGTGGGAGGACAGCTGCACTTAAAGCTGCTGCAGTTTTCCCTGTGGGATCAGCTCTGTCAAGGGTAACCCATCTCCTCCAGGATTTGGGGAGTTTGTCAAGATGGAGAAAGGCCTCACCCCTAAAATGCCTTGTCCAAAAGTTTTAGTAATATTATAAAGGTGGGAGATTGGAGGGGTGGGTGATGCCATCTGAAACATTGTGAAACAAGGCAAGAGTCCTAGCTTTAAAACTGATGTATTCTGAAATCTGAATCTGTACATTTATACTGTTTTTGAAGGTAAGTTTGAAACTAAAGTTTTGTGAACATATTCCCGTGGTCTAACTCACTATGACTTTTAAAGTTGTTGTTAACACAATAAAAAAATCCTGTAATGTTCTGTGCTCTGCAAATTACTTCTATTTTGCTAACGGTAAATTAATTTTTGCCTTTTTCACGCTATTGGAAAAGAGCTGGAGAACATGATTCAACCTGAACTACTAGAATTGGTCACTTTTCACTTGACATTCTCTTTTTAACCAATGGAACTCGAACTCATATTTGAGCAAATCTCCATTTTCCCTTGCCTATTTCTTTATGTAAGGATTGCAGTCGGTGGTGTTTAAATTTCTATGTGTAATTTGTTTCTGATTGGGTTTTGCTTTTAAAACTGTAGCTCAGGTAGAAATATATTCCATAAAAATGCATGGTTGCAGAAAATGGTTTGTTCTGTACATTCATGTTTATACATAAACTGCATTTTAGTCTGAGAGATGTAGCCTTATTTTCTTTGCTAAATGATTTTGCATAAAATATGATTGGAAAAGCACAATCATAATTTCAGATTATTACAGTTCACATAACTGTTCGTGCTTTTCTCTGTGCACAGGATCTGAAGTTAAAAGCAGCTGAGCAGAAAAGCCTAATTGACTTTATTGAGTCATGCGTGGAAAAAATGCAGCCACAGCTTGAGGACAGCGTGATTCCAAAATCAGAATGCAGGTACAGAATAACAGAATCAGTTACCAGATTCAGTGATGTAAAACTGCCTAAACCTGCTGAAGCCTTGCAGTGCCAGCCTTGGTTCTTTTCTTTGGTTCTGTGTGCCTTTAGGAGGAAAATGGCAGGAGCTTGGGGATTTCTGCCATCAACAGCCCAGAGAAATGGGGGCTCATTTATGTGACAGCCTCTTTGATACTGGGCTGACTCCAGAGTTTAGGATCTTGCTGTTAGGCAGGACTGACACCTGCCAGAAGCTCCATCAGGCCTATCTGGAGGCAAGTTGGGTGCCTCTGGTCACAGCCATGGCTGTACAAATGCACAGACACACAAAGGCAGCAGCTTTGAAAAGGGGTCATTGGGATCAGGCACCTTCCAGCACAGAACCAAGACTTCCTGCAGGACTGTGCTCCCCATGTTGTCATTTCAGAGATGGAGGCTGCCAGCAGGCCTCTGGCATATTTCATGGGAAGGGGAAAGTCCAAAGAAGTTTATCAAAGCTTGGATTGATACTCATCCATGCACTCGGTTTCACTCTAGTTTTGAGGCAGGAGCAAGAGAAACTAATCTTATACAAGAAACCTAGTTTTACTTACTCTGCTTCAGTAACTGTCATTCTAATAATGTTTTCTCAATACAGCAATGGAGAATCTGACTCAAAGAGCAAGCGGGCTGATGCCACCTTTGCTCCAAAGGATCAAATGGGTAATAAATGGCAATATTTACAACAGGAGCTGTCATCAAAGGTGAAATCTCCTCTCTGCCAGCTTGTGGAACCTCAGGTTTGTTTAAGTTCCATAAAACACTCTGATAGTGTAGCTGGCAATTAGTGTATCTTTCTGTGTCATAGTAGCATGGCTCTCCATCAGATAACTGAAATCTGTGCTAGAGTTCTCCAGAGGAGATTGTTACTGCATAGTGTTTTCATAATTGTCTTTTAATTTTGCTTTGAGGTAAATCATGTCTCTGAAGTAGTGACTGCTAAGCATAGTGTGGGAGCACTTAGGTGAATCCCTGTGGTAAATATTCAGAGTAGATGTTATCTGCTTAATTCTTTCAAGAGAACTAAGGGAGTTATCCAGCGAGCTCTCAGCTGATTCCCATGGATGTGGGTAAAGGCTCTGTTCCCACAAGTGAGAACATTTTGGTCAAAGCAAATCTTTGGCTTAATTTTTTTTCCTGCCATTCGCCATTGTGAATCCTCTCACATCAAAAGTGGAGTTTGAGCTAAGTGTATGTTCTGAACAGACTGCAGACTGCTTGGATAAAACTGTAATTCCTGTTATTAAGTTTTGTTTGCATTAAATTAGAATGATTAGATTTTCTGTCCTCTGAAATTGCTGCAGTATGTGGAAGAATATCAGACATGTAAAAGGATGAATGTCAGCTCTTCTTCAGGCAAGACTTACCCTGTGGTGGGCAGTAGGCTTGCCTTAAGCCAAACTACAGCTGTAGCCCATAAAGCTGGGAATCAGAGGCTCCTTTTTCAGTCAATCTCCCATCAGGGCGTAGCCTGCCTAACTTCTGCCAGTAAAAAGGGAACCCTGCTATCCAGGTGCTTTATATCAGTGCCTTGAATCCTCCAGTGCTTTATGAGAGGAGTGCTACTTCATTGCCCATAGCCCTGTCTTTGTTCGAGCTGTTCATCTAATTGCAGTGTTCTTTTTCCAAATGTTAGATCACAACAAAGATGAACATGCTGCCTCGAGGCACATTCCCGGGTGCAGGAACCCCAACTGTGGAAGAGCTGAAAACTTACACTGTCCAGCTGGGAGACCTAAGCCAGGAAGCAAATGTGGTGCATGCACAGGTAAAAACGACATGTCCTAAGCATTGCAAAAAACCCCAGGGGTTCTAGGCACAAGACACTGTTTGGACGCTGGGAAACAGCCAGTAATCATGTTACTGCAAATGGCATTCACTGTAGTGAGCTTTTGTGTTGGGTATGGACTGTAATGTTGAAATAGGCTGAGGATTTTGAGAGGAAACATTCCAGATTTCCACTATGATACTTCTACCTGAATCCAAAGGTTTCCTAGTGTGGGTAAAAATCCTCAAACTGTATAAAGCAAGGAGCCTGTGAATAATTTCAGTAAACCTGCAGGATTGGAGCTGAGAAAACAAATTTGTTGTGCTCATGCCTGAGATGACCTGTAAGAGCACAGCCACTGTCCAGTACATCAAGGGTCATTGTCTCAGCTTTGGCCTTGACAGCTCTGAATGTTACATGCATATATCCAAGTCTGTCCCTCAGTATTTCTTAAATTCCATTTTACTATTAGCTGAGCAAACCTCAAACCTTACACGAGTGAATGAATCTTAGCCATGCCTTGGGTGAAAGTACTAAAAACTGGCTTGCCTTTACCCAGGATAATGTGGCAGAGGAAGTCTCTTCCAATTTGGACAGAAAATTGTTTGAGTTGCTTCTGGCAATCAGCCGGTGTTTGAATAACATGGAGGAGATGCTGAACACCTCGGTGCTGTCCACCGAAGAGGCAGCTGTGCAGCAGGCTCTCTATGAGGTAACTGTCCTAAATCCTTCAGGGAAGGAGGAACCCCAGTGGATTTCTGTTACAGCAGAATATATATATATATGTATATATGTATATATGTATATATATATATATATGGCCTGGTATTTCCTCTCTGTTCTGCTGGCATTATTCAGGAATAACACGTCACCAAACTGTTTTGTATTGTACAGATCTGAGCCTATTGCTTTTAACAATTATCAACTCGACTCCTGCTGCCTCTTAGAGGCGAGAGTCCTTGCATAGACCATTTTCACTCATGTTGTTTTTCTTTCAATCCTTTAGACTCTCTCTGTGGAGCTGCAAAAACTTCATGCTGATCTGAGTGATAAAAAGGATGATCTTCTGAAGTCCATCAGCTGCGCTGGTGGGAGCACAGATGTGTTCTGCGAGTGCTTTAACAACTTGCAGGCACGGCTGGAACAAACTCAAGCTGCCACTGCTTCAAGGAGCAGCTCCATGAAAGCTGGGCTGGATCATAATAGCAATTACCTGGTACTCCACTGCCAAATGCACATCTTGTTTCACAGCATCTGTTAGACTTGCCAGTGTTAATGCATTTGGGTTACAGATGAGCAGCCTCTAATGGGCTTTTCTTTTTCCTTTCTTTTTTGCTACTTTAAAAACTTGTCTTGGCCTCTCAAGAAGCAGATTGATTTTGCTGGTTACGCTGCTGTTTGCAATGCTGACTGCCACAGAGGCCTGGATCACAGTAGAAAATTTGCATGCAGAAAGTATGGAAGTAACCTGGGATTCCATGCAGGCTGAGCTGAAGGCTAAAGCAAGTGTGTAGGGACCAAGGAATATTTCATATATTCTTTCTGCTACCGTGTCCTTGAGAGGCAGGCTTCCATCCTTTTGGTGCCATGTCTGACACTGGGCTACTTTTAGCAATGTATTGGAGGTTGACTTGGCCCCACTGCATTTACTGTTCCTTTAGATTTTGTGCCACAGAAGCAGAAGCCATAGTTTCACAAATTTTCCTTCTCTTGTTCTTTGTTGGAAAAGCATATTGTGAGAAGCTTGTGTTGAGATTCTTGTGATGGCTAAATCTACTAACTAATGCTGGAAAATACTCAGATCAGGTCTTTAGTCTGAAGTAAGGAAGGAAGAGTCTGCTCTTTGAAATACAGTTTGCAATGTCCAGCAAAGCTCCAGTGTGCTCATCATCTGCAAGTCATCCTGGTCCTTCACTGCTGAATAATAAAGCAGCTCCTTTGAAGAACACTGGGATGCTGTCTCCAAACAGCCACGGAAGTAGTCTTGCAATGTTTACTTATGCAGAATCCATAGAGCTCCATCAGTCACCAGTAATAGGCTCATTTTCCCATTTTCAGAAGAGAATAATTTTTCTCTTACCAGTTTTACAGATTTTTGCAGTCACAGAGGATCATTGTGACAGAGTAATCTGCTTCTCATATACTACACAGAGTCAGAATTTCCCTCTTCCTGTTACTGCATTAAGCCCATAATGCATATGCTTTATTTTGGTGTTGATTCTTTTTCTTTTTTTTGTTTAAGAGGAAAAAAGGTGCATTTGCTTAAAGAGGTAATAATTTTGTTTGCTGTGTAATTTTGTCTGGCCATTACTGTACTCCTGTTATGTGATATATTTCTGACATTTGTTTCTTTTATAGAATCAAACCAGACTACTCTATGATCAGTTAACTGAGAAAAAAGCTGCTCTGCAGCAATGCTTGAATGAACTACATGGACATAATGTTTCTGAACAGCTTCAGGTAATTTTATTTGAAGGAAATGAGAGTTTTTACAGCATTAGCTATTATTTCCAGTTTTCTGCAGTCTGTGAAGTTTCATATTTTCTAATGTTTGAGTCTAACTTAGGTTTTTAAAATGGGGAAAGGAGAGAGTGCAATATTTGCCAAATTCACCACCACCCATTTTCCTCTTTTTTTTTTTTTTTGGGGAAATTTTTTTTTTTTTTAAAAACCACATCTCAATCCATACTCAGACCTAATTCCAGACATTTTAGTGGTTGGAGTGGAGGAACCAGTCTCTCCACAACCTCCCAGAGCAAATACACTCCATACTATGGCAGGGAAGAAAAAGAGCTACACATGTACACATGTTATGCCTTTTCTTATGCCAAACTACCTTTTCTTTATGGGAATAGGACTCTGATATTTCTATTTTCTCATGCAGCATTTATGAGCACTTTATCATATGGAATTTGACCAGTTAAGCTATTTTCTGCGACCTTTATTGGGATTAGCAGAAAATTAAAAATTAACAGATTGCATATCCTCCCCAGAATGGTCATTGGCCATTTACCTACTGATTACCAAAGCAAGGAGGGTATTTGGAAGCTTTTTTGTTACAGGCTCATAACCTTGCTTAGAGGCATAATTTTCTGCCAGACTGAGAGCTGTGTTCCCTGCTGAATTCCCTAGCAAGGACAGGATATATTCTGTTGGGTAACCACTCTTGTAAAAGGAATGCCAGAAGTGCATAGCTTCCTTTCCTTCAGAGGGATCCTGTCTCAATCCCTGAGTATTTCTAGTTCATAACAAAAAACTGTGTTTTCTGAGTCCATGATTCCTTTTAATGGCTGCTCTAATGGGAAGGCATGTTGAATGTTGTCCTGAGACACAAGACCTGAATTCCCTTCTTGACTGTGCTGTGGGAACACAGTAAGTAACGCCATGAACTCTTTTGTCCGTTTAGTTTATAAGCTCATTGGATTTTCTGAAGTGCTAGCACAGGAGAGGTCCAGGCTCTGGATTCTCTGCACTGCCAGAGATAATGGAAAGTTCAATGGAATGGAACTCTTCCTAATGGCTTACTTTGTCCTGCATTCAGAAAATTGATGCCTGTGCTGTGGAGCTGCAAAACTTTGAAAACCAAGTAGCAAAATTGAGAGGCCACGGAGAAAGATTGCAGTTACCTGTCACCTTAATCCAGGAAGCTTATAAATTAGAGGTGAGAGCACAGTACACTTTCCACTTACTCAGCAAGGTTTGATTCTTCTAAGCAATGCATTTGCAGCTTCAAAAGGCTGATGGTTATTTTGTATTCTACGGGTTTGTGGATTTATTTCTGTCCTGCATGAACTTCTACACTGTGTTTGCATTGTAGGATGTTCTGGATGACATGTGGGGGATTCTGAAAGCAAAGTATGTGGAGCTGAACTCCCCTTCCATCAGTGAAAGCCAGTATGAGGACTTGCTTCGTGGGTTTGCAGAGCTGGTAGCTATTGGAAGAGAGAAGATGGCACAAGATCCAAAGCACCTAACAAAAAGCAGAGCAGCTCTGCAGTCTCACCTGAAAAATCACAAGGTATAAGTTGTTTATCACAGTGCTGCTCAGGTCAGCATAGCAAGGAGCACTGTTCCCTGTGACTAGTTTCTCTCCAGTGTGATGGAGGAGAGTGACTGGCTCCCACCAAAGGGGAGGGACTGGTGTATGTGCGGAAAACAAAGACAAGTTTTTCAGTAGACCAAAATAGTACCAGTTTTGGTGATAAATTGCTACTTCTGCTTACCTCAGAACATATTGATGAGTAAGGAAAATGCATCTTTCCTGCAGCTATCCCAAAGGATTATTACTACTTAAGCCTTAGAACTCCTGCTGTGGGAGCGTGATCTCTCTTAAAGAGCAAACTTTTACTTGTTTTTTTTTTCCAGGACTTTTTCCACAACCTCGTGATGCACATGGCTTGCATGGAAGCATTTTCCAGGAGAGTGAGTCCTTCTGTCCTGCAAAAGAGAGAGGAATTCTGGAGAGAGCTGGTGGATGAAGTCAAATTGCTGCAGCAGAAGGCCTGCCACTATGGTATACACTTAGAGAGCCTCTTAAAGGTAATAAGTCAAAAGACACCCAAGAGTAAAAGCTGGAGGAAAGGAGAAAAGTTGCATCTGGGGCAGCTTTGTCCTACCAGTGATTCTTGGTCTAGTAGTTGTCCTTTCCTGTGTCCACTGGACAGCAACAGTCTGTTTATTACTCATTCTATTACTCATTCTAACTTTCTTCTTGAAAATCTCTGAAAGCGGACATTTCAGCACATTACACTTTATGACTTCTTGCAGTAATTTTTGAGTGCCTCGACTGACAGAAGAGCCCTTTAAGGCAGAAAAATACCAGCACCCCTTTAAAATGAGGCTTAAAAAATTTAACAAATAATCTCAGGACATCCCTAGAGAATAAAAAATTGCATACACCACTTTAGAATAAGAATCCTTAAAGATATTGAAGAATGCATAGTTAATTCATCTGTGGTGAAATAATGTCTCACTTTGATATTTACTATCAGTCACTTATTTTTCTGTTATATTTCATTAAAGCAAGAGCTGCTGATGGCATTAAGAAGGCATTAAGGCCTGAGTCTGGTGTATTAAAATGCAGATGGATGTGTGCTGTGCTAACAATTTGGTGTATTTTTTTAGGATTGGATGGTATTTGATGAGGAATGCCTGGTTTTCAATAAGGAGTTAGAAGCACTTGCCTCTGCATTGCCTTCTGTCAGTTTGGTTGAAGAAACTGAAGAAAGGTTAATGGAAAGGATTGCACTTCTTGAGGTATTTATGTGTTTGTCACTGCTTTGCTTTATGGATCAGTAGAACTGGCAAAAAATATTAGTTAGTATATGAGGAGATGATTTTCAGGGCACTGCTTCCTTTGTCTCCTCAGCTGTGTGTGGATGCAAGCTCAAAACTGACTTTTAAGAGTAGGAGAAGATTTGGGCTGCTAATTTCAGCCAGGGGCTACCAGTCCATTTTAGTGGGAGTAATGGCTATAACTACTTTATAACTCAATCTTCAAATGAAATTATTTGGGATAAGATAGATGGTGTGCAGGCTCCATGCATCACAAGGCCAGCAAGAGCCTTGGAGTGAACACAGTACTCCTTCTCTGTAATCCAGAAGGCATTTTCATGCTATGGTGTAAAACCTATGGAAAAGGAGAATCAACCTAGTGCTTTCAAATATCTGAAAATAGCAAATATTTGAACTCCTGTTGCAGCTGCATCTCTGATGGCAGAGCTACATCTTTATTTACAGCCGCAGCTCCAGCTGGAAATAATTTATCCACGTTTTAAACACATTTAAATATAAAGATATGAAAGCAGCCTTTATGGTTGTTTTATAAAATTAAGAAGAAAGATTTATAACAATTTGGTGTATGGTCTTCAGTGACCTTCTTGTGATGTAATCTTAGTGATGTATTGTCAGAGAGTGCTCTGCATTCCTCACAGGTTTGACCTTTCTCAGTCTTCAGAGGACACTCTCTGTTAGAATTTTTTAAATTAATGTTTAATAAAAGCAAATTAATGAGTGTTTAATAAATGATTAATGAATGTTTAATACGGGAAAAAAGGATTATAGTGATTTATTCTAGTTGACTGCAGGAAAGACATCACTGGATGTGCCCAGAAAATTCTGAGCTGCAGTAAAACCTTTGTAATAAATCAAACAGTAGATGTTTACAGTCATAGTGGTCCTCTGGTGCTTTTGATACCTGTTGCACTGAGACAAGAGACATGCAAGGTTTGCACAGCCATTGATGTGAAGTTGCCTGTTTTTCCTTGGCTTCTTAAGTTCTTTACTAGCTCTTCACTCTTGTCTTTATTTGTCTTTAAAGACTTCAGAAACAAAGTCATAAAGCTTTAGATGATGTTTGGTGCGGGGTGAAACTGTGGAGCTTCACGGTTTCAAAAATGGAGCAGAATAAAATTCTCCAGGGCTTAATTCCTGCAAGAGAAATACCCCCAGACCTTTGTTTTTCACTTAATGACTTCACTGTCCACTCTTCATTCCTCCCTGCCACCATTATTCAATAATTATCCCAGCAGTTTCCTTCAAAACAATGGTAACTTTTTTCAAAATAGGATAGAGCCTGAAGGAGGAACAGTAACTTTCAGGAGCATGGAAAGACAGTAATTTTATGGTGGGAACAGTCATATGTTTGTACAGTGCAGCCAGATCTGATAGAGAGTGTTTGTCCATTTCCTGAGGTCTTCAGGTGTCAGAAAAGCCCATCAAATCATAATACAGTCATTCTGATAATGTATGAAAGTATGCTAAGATTGTCTTGACCTACCCAGAGGAAACAAACAAACAGAAAACGAACAAACCCACAAAAACCTGTGTCCCTGTGCATGTAATGAATTACAGATTCCTATCATTCGGAAAATAAAATACATTACAGAGGAAATGTAAGATTAAGAAGTTGGAACAAGTGATACGTGTTTTTCTAGTTGTGTTTTCAGTCTTTAAAATGTTACTGTTTTGCAAACTTCCCATATTCTGACAGAAAATCAAAAGCAGTGTTGATGGAAAGCATGCCAGGCTGTACCAGATGGTGAAGGAAGGGAAGAAATTGCAGACTGCTGTGAGCTGTTCAGAAATAAGAAGCCAGATTGGGAAGCTGGAAGAACAGTGGTTGTCTTTAACCAAAAAAGTTGGCCATGAACTACACCGACTTCAAACATTGCTGAAACTCCTGGTCAGGTGGGTATAACACCAAAAAACAATTTGAAGTATCAGCTAGACATTAGTTTGTGATCTTTTATAGATGACAGCTGAAGCCATGCTTCTGCAGGGTCATGCAGCAGCAGAGGTGCCAGAATAGCATGTGCCTTCTCACAGGGAAGACAACTTGGAGGGTGAGAAATGTGTCCCAGCCTCAGCTAGAGAAGTGTTTCTGTGTTTTGTTTCCTCCTGTAGCTACAACAGAGACTCAGAGGAATTGATGAAATGGTTGGATTCTGCTCAGCAGAGAATGAATTTCTGGAAGGAGCAGTCTCTCAACGTGTCACAAGATCTTGCCACCATCAGAGACAACATCAGCAGCTTGTTTGTAAGTCATTGCTGCTGCCAGGTTTAGATAAGACATGGTGAATTCTGGTGAAAATGACCCTTTCCAGAGGTTTTTTGTGTTTGCCATGACCATGAGCCAACCACATAATAACAGCACTGAATGGCTGTGTGCTCCAAAGCCACTCAACAGCTGAAGCTGGAGTGCGGGCTCAGGATGCGGGGTGAAGATGGTCAGCCAAAGTCAGGAAAGAGAAACATGCTGAATTGCATTTCATGCCTTTGCCTGCTCCCTTTGGATGTCTAGCCAGGAGGTTCAGCCCCAGTGTGAGGCCAGATAGGAGGGGCAGTGCACAGGGGGAAAGCAAAGCATCATGAAGGTTCGACTGGTAGATGTGAGCTGGCCAGAGATCTGAGGAGTGGGGTTGCTCCCTGGACCTCTGTGTGAAGTGGGGATCAGGATATTCCCAGTCTCTGTAGGAGCAAAAGGTGGCATTCAGCACTGTATATCAAGGTGAGCAAAAAAATGCTTTATCTGCCAGAAGATGTTGGGCTTAGGTTTTCTGAATTTTGCCATCTTGATAAAATCTGTTTGTTGAAGCATTTCATCCTGTGAAAATGTGGCTTGTCTTCATTTCAGTAGATATATAAATATTTACCCTCTCTTAAATTTCTCCCATGCACGTCAGACGTTTTCTAAGGAAGTTGATGAAAAATCTTCTCTGAAGTCATCAGTAGTGAGCACTGCCAGCCAGCTCCTCCATGTGAAGCAAGCTGATACTGCAGCACTTAGGTCATCTTTGGCAAAGTTTGAGCAAAAATGGGGAGAACTGATTACACAGCTCCCAGCTATCCAAGAAAAGCTTCATCAGGTGAGTGAGAAACTCTGCTGCCACCTCTCAGTTCAAGCTAAATGATTATATTAAAATGCTGCTGCTGGGATTCAGTTGCCTTTTTCCGAATTAGCTGTGCCGTGCTTCCAGAATAACCCCAGTATTGTACTGCAGTTTAAATATTGCTGTGTTCTTCTTGGGCTGTTTTACATATATTTATTATCTTTATGATTTTGCATGAAATTCTGTTACAGTTAGAAAGAATTTTATTTCAGATTCATGAATTCTAGAACTGAAGTCACTTGTCCCTCTGGAGCACAGGGCTCACTTTCAAGTTCATGCCCCAGTAATGCGATTATAGTGCCTGAGCCTTTCTAAAAATAGAAATGTCATTTCCTTGGTATTTCTAACAAGCAGAGTGTAGGGGATTCATTATATGCTTTACCTCAGCTTCAGATGGAAAAGCTTTCATCGCGGGAAGCTATTGCTGAACTAATGACCTGGCTAGACCATGTGGAACAACAGCAGGAACGTGAGGAGCCAATGAATTCACAACACAGTGCTGCCCAAGTCAAGAGCCTCCTTCAGAAGTACAAGGTAAATGGGAAACTCTAAGTCCAGGCCTGCTGTAAAAAGGATGGAAGCAGCTTACAGGCACTGTCATATCCTTCGCCTTGCTCCCAGGAGGGTTCCTCAGCCTGAAATGTGTCATAACATCCTCCTTTATAAAACCTTGTGCTTCCATGACACACAAACCACTGCCTGTTCTGCAGTACAGCTACTGCCTGCTGGGCTCTAATCTCCTTATCTCATGCTGTCCCATCTGTCTCATTTGCTCTATCTCTTGCATTTAGATTATGAAATGTAACGAGCAGGAAAGCTTTGCTTTCTTAGGAAGACAGACTCTCTGTTTGTGCTGTGTTCTACTCTGTCTCTTTAACAAGGAATACCTCCTAATGGAGCTCCATAACCAGAATCCATTTAGCTGGAGAACAGGGGGTTTAAGTACTATGTGTTACCAAAAGAAATGACCTGCTAGGAAAGAGGGACAAGAGAGAGGGAGAGAGGCTGCAGCAGGCTCTTGGCGCTGTCCAGATTTCAGAGCACCAGTGGCAGAGGCTGATAGCTCCAGCCACAGGAAGGATTCAAGCTGTGTTCTTCCAGCGATGCCAGGGAGCCCAGCCTCAGGGCATGAATCCCCACAGAGCCATATTTTGCTCTGCCCCTCCAGGGCTGCCAGGTGCTGCTCAGGGCTCACACAAGCTGACAGTTCTCAGCCTGCAGCTTGCAGGCACTTCGGTCTGCACGTAAGGCAAGTGCTAATGCAAACGTTTCTTTCCAAGTGCCTTGGTATAGCACATATATAAATAACATTTTGGTCTGTATCAGCTGGATTTGGCAGTTGGGACATGCAGGTGAGGTGGTGTTTTTAACACTTTGGATATTTAGAGAGTTTGTAGGTGTATCTTTTTTGCACTTGTCAGCAAGGTAGGGTTGTGTATGCTGAGAAGAAAGCTGGGCTGAGAGTCACAAATTCCTAGAGGGAAGCAGCTGTGGCTTCAGTACCTCTACTGTGGTATTCCCTGCTGACTTTCCTGGGCACTACTAGATAAATATGGAGCCCTTTCCTACTCTCTTCTCCTAATGCCCTCTGAAATAAAAAGACATTCCCTTAAGTGTGTAGTTTCTCACTCATCTCTCTGGGCAAGAGATGCTGGTGCTAGAGGACACTTTTTCCTCCCAGATATTCTGATATTCTATTCTGATACCAGATATTTTGTTGAAAGCAATAGAGGCTCTTGCCGCATTTGCCTGTGAGTTGCAGGAGTGTGGGAAAGCCTTGGTCTTAGCCTAATTTGGCAGTATGATGGTTTTGTCCAATAGATTAAGTATAGGGTCTGGTACCCCTGGGTTTTATTCCCTGCTCCATCACTAGCCTGTTTTTACCTTGAACTAGCCACGTAATGATAGAGATTTTCTGCAGAAAGTTCAGTGAATGAAAACATCTACACAAATACAGAATGGTAAAATTTTAGAATTATTCCTACAGACAGGTCTCTTTCAGAAAAATATTTTAGGTCATGGTTCAAACAAAGCTGTCAATGTCCCGTAGCCACACCTTGAAGCATCACCAGAACCGATCAGATTAAAGCTACAAAACTGATGGGTTTACATTTTTGTTCTTTCTCTTTTTTCCCCTGCAGGAATACATGATGGAAATGAACTTTAAGCAGTGGATGGTAGATTTTGTTAACCAGTCCTTGCTGCAGATGAGCACCTGTGACGTGGAGAGCAAGCGCTACGAAAGGACAGAGTTTGCTGAGTGCCTGGGTGAGATGAACCTGCGATGGCACAGGCTGCAGGCATCCCTCAACAGAAAGGTTGGATTGAGTTCCCTTGGCTTTCTCTCTTACAACTCTGATCTTCTTGCCTGTGCCACTGCTCTGTACTAGGGATATATTAAGCTACCAGCAGTTTTCCTGTTGTAGCAGTTGGATTTGTGAAAACAGTGATTATTAAGTAAGTAGTGTTGACAGCTGCATTCAGATGGGCACGTATGAGACTCCTGGACAAGGCATAGCTGGGATCAGTTCCCAGCCCTGCTCCAGCCCTCCTGGGTCACTGGAAATGGGTTACTCTGTGTCAGTGTCCTCCTCCTGCAGCAGTTAAATATGCTTTCCCAATGGAGTGCTTTGAAGGACAGCAGCTGATAGAGTCAGTTTACATGCAGAATTTTCCTATCAGCACATAATCTTATTTCTCTGGGGAAAATGTGTTTCAGGCAGTGCCTCAGAATTATTCTATTCTAGTGAGGCTGGAAATAATCCATGCTTCCAGAATTAGATTCTGCTGCTTATGTACCCCAATGCCCAGAAAAGCTGGTGTGACTCATAATATGGAAAAGACACGGGGAGGCTTAGAATCCCAAAATGCAACCATGAGGCTGCTGGAATTAATTCCTCTACCAACACATTCCTCTTTCATCTCTGTGTTTCAATTTATACAGCTTTGGGAGAAGCTGCCCTCTCTGAATCCAGATACAAAGACTTCTGATCAGATGGAAAATTCCCAATGTTTTTTAGTTCAGAAAGTCTTCCAGAAACATTTTCAAGTGGAAATTTCATTTCCTGCACAATGGAAAATTTCCATGATGAAATTTCCATTTCCTTAGGGAAAAAGTTATTTTCTCTAACCATTTTCATGAAATTGCATTCCAGGATTTAATGGATCCACAGGGCCAAGATTGAAGATAGGAGACTTGAGGTCCCTTTCTTGTTAGTAGCCTTGTTGGTGAATTTTAGTGAGAATGAGATTTTCAGACTCCATGTGAATCTGTCCACATAGCCCAGGGTCCCCCAACTTGTCAGGTCTCCTAGCTCCAGAACACATACTGCCTATTTCTTCCGAAGGAAAAGGTCAGATCCTAAAGAGCCTGCAGAACTTTTTAGGTTTTCCTTTCAAAATATTTTCTCTAAAAAGTATTTTCAATGTAGATTTTGTAATCTGAAATTTTTCATGGAAGGCATGACGAAAGTGTTTGTCCAGTAGATTAAATATAGGGTTATATATATTGTTTCTGCCCACCTGTAGGTTTAAGTAAGTTAAACAGTTCTGTAAATTTCAGATACAAGACCTGGAACACATTTTGGAGGATATTACTGAGAATGAGAACAAAGCCCAGACTCTGCACAACTGGCTGGAAGCTCAGAGCGATCGATTGAGATCCTTACGGACCCCAGCAAGTCTGATCTCTGCACAGAACACCTTAGATGATTGCAAGGTAAAGCATTACATGAGTGATATTATTGTAAAAACCCTATTTAGCACACTCTGCTGAATCCAGACTAAGGAACTGCACAGATTTTAACAGAAAGAAATGTAAAGGAAGTTGCCATTTCCCAGAATAATTCTACAATGTTGTTTTAATTAAAGCATGTTGCATTCAGGTGATAAAGAGACAGAGCCACTTTTCATGTGAGTGGCTATTCTGTATTTTTTCTCACCAATTGAAGATGCATCTGCTATTGCTTCATGGTATTTGGAGTGTTGTGCAGCAATATTGTCGTGTACCAATATTGTATTCTGAGATACTTCCCAGAGAAGTAGTCCTCAGTTCAGCACAGCCGTGGCAGAAGCTGTCAATTCCATTAGTTTGAAGAGCTCTGTGATGGAAGTGTCATGGAAACTACTCAGTCCCATTTGGAGAAATAGCAACCCTCTCTACTTCTGCCCTAGATTGTAGTGTAGTCTCTCTGCAGCAGCCTCAAGAATCTGGGTGTCCTTTGTTATGTTTTTCTAGGCATCAGATCCCTCAAAATTAATGCAGGTGGCAGCCAGCTAATAATTGGTTCCTGTTACTCTGACAGTCTGCTGTTTTCTTTCAGTACAGAGTTCCCTCTCTAATTTTTAACATGGAATATTTGTTCTTTCATTGCCATGGTTACATCTCTCTCTTGTACTAGGCTGCTTTTATTGTATAGAGTGCTCAGTTACACACTGAGTTACTTGTGTCTCTGAACTGTGTAGAGGGGCCAGAATAGAAGAAAGACACAAGGGTAGCTTGGACTAATTCACCTGCTCAGAGCAGCACAAAGTGCTAGGATGCACGTGGCTAAAATGTTTCATTAAAATTCATTTGGTCAATAAAAATGCGGTCTAAATTTGAAAATGTTTTGGGGACAGTCAGTGAGAGGTGAAAAAAGGTCACAGCTTTAAGTGTAGCATTATAGGAAAATGTTGTGGCCCACTGTGGGTATGGATAGTTCCTCATGTTGTGAAGAGCTCCCTGCTGAGCTTTCCCTAGCATATCAAGACTATCCTGTATTCTGGCTGGTTGTGCTGAGGAGGGAGTTACACTCCCAGGTATCTCCATTCATTGGAGATAGTTCTCACTTGGTTTCACTGGAATTGATTTCGCGGAGATTTCTACCATAGGAGTCCCTCTGAGTAAAGGGACAAACTGAAAATAACTTTTTAGAAGTTGTTAGGATGACAGAGACTCACCCATTGCAAAACCAGTTGCTATTTTACCGTTGCATGACTGAAGAATTGCAAAACATTGGTTTCAAAGAAGGAATGTTTATCTAAGCTCTTCACACAGAAGAGTGTCGTTAAAAGATCTTCTTTATCTTCTTCTTTTTTTTTTTTTTTTCCCATTATTTAGGAGCTAGAAAATCAACTCATGGCTAAATCCAAAACTCTTGATGAGCTCAAGCAGAGTCTGGCTTCGAATGGTAGTACAGAACAAACCCCTGAAGCTCAGTCTCTGAGGATAGCTGAGCTGTGTGAAATGAAGGACAGCATTGTAAACCAGGTAAAAACCTTGCTTTTATTCAGGTTTCCTCCAGTACGTGTTCTGACCACCAGTGTTATTACTTCATGGGATGGCAGGAGCTGGTGCAAACAGATGCAAAGTATTCCTTACTCTTTACCTTCCTAAGAACTCCGTTTTAAGTCTTTACTGTAAAGTAAATTAATGCATTTCCAAAGCTGAGAGAGAAAAATTAGTCTGATCTTGAAGCAGTTTGAGTACAAAAGGTGAAAGAACAGTTTTTTATCTGCAGTTTAAGAAAACAAAGAAATAGCACTGCTATTTTTCTGTCAAGCTGAGGATGGAAACCTTAAACTCTCTTACTTGATTTGCTTCTCTTTCATACCCTGCTCTTTCTCCCCATAGTGCAGCTGGTGGAAGCTGCCAGCTCTGGCCCTGTTCTCACTGCAGCTTTTCCACCTCGCAGTTACTCTTTCATCCACACGCTGGGATGGCTTTTGCCATCCTCAAATCCTGTGTCGTTTCCAGTTGCTTCAAGGAGAGTCTGGCAAGTTGGTTTCCCAAGCAAACTGACTCCCCAGCAGTTTGTATTTATAGTCACAGTATCTTTATAATTGGAGCTGACCTCTTTTTTTTTTTTGGATGTAATTGATAGGTGCAGGAGAGATAATAATGAGTACATTTATAGATTGAAATTTGTGATAATAAATAACCATGTACTGTAGAGAATTATACATGATGGAGTGGTTGTGTTTCTAGTTAAGATTACTTTACACTTCTTATTATGAATTCCTTGCCTTTTTTCCTCAGAACTTTGTGAAACCTCAACCCTTCTGCTTGAACTCTTCCATAGGAGTTGATCTAGTATTGATCTGCTGCTTCCTGGTTTAGGTTTCAACAAAAAAAATGTGACTATTTCTTACCAAGAAAGCAGGGAAGTTTATTTCTGTGTACATGATGAAAGCTTTTCCTCCTGAGGTATAGCTGGGGATAGAAATCAGCAGGATTGACAGCCTGGTGCTTTTTTTTCTCCTTACAGTCACCATGGGTCATGTTAATTTTAGGAATTTTATGACTTCCCTACCGAACTTGCAAACTGCAGGATGTTCTTGGAGCTGAGCTGTCTGTGTGTGCAGTGAAACAGAGAGTGCAGGTTCCTTCCCACGGGTGACTGCTCACATCAGAGCCAGGCAGAGATTTCTATTACAGGGCTAAGGAGATGTAATACCTTGATTAAACTGTCCGTAGGTTGAGCACAAGACTGTGAGTCTGTGGCCCAGAGACATTTCCATCTTCCTCGTGTGGGCAGTAATTAGCTACAGGCTACAAAAAGCAATTAGAGATTCCTCCCACCTGTACCATGATTCAAAAGAGAATAGGGATGATTAATCCACCAGCCTGTGTGTGCCCAAAACTAGGATAAAGTGATCTACGCAGTCTATTTAGGGTGAACTGTGGGAATATTAGGGTGAAATGTGGGAATTTTTCCATCTTCCACTGTGTGGCTGCATAGTCAGAACCGAAATCCAGCATCTGCCTTTTGTCAGGTCTCATGGAGCCACGGTTGTTTGTCTGCCTGGTTTTCATGCTTTTCTCCAAGCATAACTGAAAAGAGGTGCTGAGTTAGATTAATGTTTTGACTAACCCAGGACATGCCTTATGTACTTCCCTGATAACAGAAGGATAAAAATGATTGAAGGAGGACTGTGTTTTTGTGTTTGCAGTGTTTAGGAGTCTGTGGTAAATGGAAGCCATGCCTGCCCCTTACAGATCAGACAACTGTAATAATGAAAGAGACAGAAAATAAAGGGGATATCCATCATTAATGAAAGAGACAGAAAATAAAGGGGATATCCATCATTTAATTTTGTATGAAAATCTTGAACTTGCTAGCCTGAGATCCAGGCGGGTCTGCATTATTAGAGCTTAAAGGCATAAGAGGGATGACAGCTCTCAGAGTATTGCAGTAGTGTCTTCTTCCATACAAACCAATTTCTGTTCAGATTGTCCTTGAAAGAAAACTTGATCTCTGGATCAAGCTATCTGCTTCCTAAGAAGATTAAGGCTCTCAGCTTCCTTCCACTCCAGGTTGATTTTGGCAGGAAGGAATAAGCAGTTCATCGTTTCAGTCCTCCTTCGGTGTTCTGGAGTTGTGGCTGACAGAACAGTGCTACCTTGAACTCCAGTGAAATTTTAATTTCCAGCAAATTCTTATACTCCACTCTAGATATGGTTTATTGCTTTGTTTGAAGCCTGCACAATTCCTTACCAAGTAGGAAAATATTCCAACTTGGCAAATTCCTGTGGATTGTCATGGATTGAGCATTGAGTTTAGATTTTTAAGTCAATTTAGAGGTGATTTATAAATCAGGACTACCCAAGAAATACTAACAAAAATGGTTTGTCTGCAGGTTGCACAGCTAAAGGCCTCAATGGAGTCAATACTGGAGCAGTGGAAAGCATACGATGAAATTTATGCAGAAGTCAGCTTGATAACAACAAGATGTTTGTACTGCGTAGACCAATGCAAACTTTCTGGGGAAGAAACTTCATTGGAAGCTTTGAAAAAACAGGTCAAAACTCTCCAGGTAAAGTTGTCTTATTTCTATACTTCCTTCTATGCCTTTAGGCAAACAAACTCCACCAAAATAAAGACAGAAAAATTTATCCAAGCAACATTTTCTTGATTATAATGACACTGAAGTTAGTGGAATATTACTAGGTTTTTTTTTACCTCCAGAGGCACTAATGAGTACTTGTAGACTTCTTATTTTATGTAGTGCATAAGTTCAACTTGAGTGCAATTTAGGTACCAAGGTTCAAGAAGAAAGCCCACGAACTCCTCATGCTCCCTTGCACCTTGTATCGATGCTGAGCCTGGCATTTCTGCTTGCTGCAGCACCAGTCAATTATTCTGTCATCCTCCAGAGAGCTGGAGTTTCCTGCTCAGCCTCTGAAAGAGTCAGAATGCCAGACATAAATGCTCTGGATCATCCTGCTGCTCTGCTTGGCTGTTACAGAGTCCGAGCGGAGCATCTGGAGCAGGGAGTCAGGCTGGCCCTGGGTCTGAACATTTCACAGCTCTGGCTAAAATCCCCTTACCTGGCTTTAAATGAATGTTGAAAGGCTGTGCAAGCACTCCCTGTTTCCCTGTTGATAAGGCCTGGTGTAGGTTTTTTTGAGTTGTAGTGGTGCAGGACAGACTGAGGCTGTGAGTGCTGGGTATGGGACTCTTGGCAGTAAACCCTGCACAAGTGCTTTCCACCCTCACCCGGGCTCATGTAATAAATGGGAGGAACTGGGCACCTTCTCACCTCCTTCCTTCAATCACCCTGTTTACTTTTAACCTGGAGCAGTTCACAGATATGTTGTAATTGCCTATATCAGGAGGGGGAACATGTGGCTGAGGACGGAGGTGTCAAGCCAACTTTACTGCCAGTAGAAACAGTGGCTTAAAATAAAAGCATTTTTGGTTTCTAGAAAATTCATTTATTCAGTTCAAGGATGTGGGTTTGCTAAATGAGCTTTTTTCTTTAACAGCCAATAAATTATCTGAGTTTAAAATAGGTCTCCTGAATGTTTTTGGGGTTTTTTTTTAACTTGGACCGTTTCACCTCTCTTAGCTTCCTAATTTTTAGGAACAGGTGTTACATTTTCTGCAGACATTTTAATCTGTGCTGCAAAAGTACGGCATTATTTCTGCCCTTTCCCTACCAATCTATAGGGGAAGTTACACTTAGGTTGTTTATCCCCACGATTAATTGCAATAATCCGTTCTGCAGGCTCTTCAAGATGAATCAGAAAACAGTGAAGAAAGTTGGGCCAAGCTCCAGGCTGCTGCCAGTAGCCTGAAGAAGAACTGCTCCCCCTCCTTTGCAGAGATTATTGACCAGAAGTGCACAGAGGCACACACTAGGTAAGCCTGCAAAATCAGACCCCAGTTATTAGCATTTAAAAAAAACCAAGTTATTGAGGCAGGACTTGAACATCTGTCAGATTTTTAAATCTATACTAATGCAACTCACCTGTCTAAGGGCACCTGGGTGAGGAGTAGAATCACAAAATCATGGAATGGTTTGGGTTGGAAGGGACCTTAAAGATCATCCTGTTCCAACTCCCTGCCATGGGCAGGGACACCTTCCACCAGACCAGGTTTCTCCAAGCCCCATCCATCCTTGAACATTTCCAGGGGTGGGGAACTTGCACCTTTTACCTGGATACCTTTTGCGTGATGGGTCCCGCAGCACAAACTGCGGCTCTCAGGAGCATGGGTGTGGATGCAAAGCAACTCCCACAGGAATCCTATGCCAAATCATATTCTGGAGAAGAACCTACTAGGAAAATGCTCTCAATCTTCTGATATTTTGGCAGGTGGAACTCGGTAAATGAAGACATCACAGATCAGCTGCGGGCAGCACAGGCAGCTCTGCAGCTCTGGGAGCCCTTTGATGCTTTGTGCACTGAGACAGCAGCCAAGTTAGAGCAGTACGGCGAGCAGTGCGCCCAGCTCTTGGATGCTCACGTGCCTGAGGGGAGCATGACAGAAACCCTGGAGCAGAGGATAC
Organism: Callaeas wilsoni; assembly: GCA_013398955.1. NCBI lineage: Eukaryota > Metazoa > Chordata > Aves > Passeriformes > Callaeidae > Callaeas > Callaeas wilsoni. Next base: position 138,996 of record VWPU01015708.1, on the reverse strand, counting down.
AGGAGATGAAGGTACATGAATACGTTTCTGCTGCCCGGCACAAACCAAGATTTATTTTTGAGAAACAAAGTCAAAAGAATACCAATAATCCGGTCAGTGGCAAAGATAAAATCTGTGGGTTTCTTCCATGAGTAGGCACCTTTGTATTTCCTTTAAACACTTTGACCAGATCCTGAGGCCAAACCAGAGTCAGCATATGATGAGAAGAGAGCAGAAGGGAGTCACATTCCATGTCTGTCCATTTCTGCTCTGCACAAAAGATCAGGCCATTGTTGGAAGGAATCATTGAAAGAAGAATTATTTACCTTATGGGGCATTGCTTGGGAGGAGGGATAACATCTACTAGAACAGTAGCTGGGGGGAAAAATAGGCAGTTTTCCAGAGCACGGGACCATCTTGAGGTCTTCCACAGTCTTCAAATTGGTTTTAATTGGATTTGGTACTGTGTTTTGGTCTGATCTAATGAGTTCACAGACTCCTGAGCTCATTAGATTATTCTAAATGCTTTTGACTTTAGGCAAATGAGATCTCATGCTGAGACCACATGGTACATTGGACTCTCTCAGGCAGCAAAGCTGTCATTAGGTTCTGACGTTTTTGATTTCTTCAGACTGCAATAAAGAAATATAATAATCCTTATGTCAGGACAGAGCAATGACTCATCATGCTTTATGAATCTATAGCCACAAACTGGAAGAAGTCCAGAGTATTCCATTTTGCGTGTGGCCTAATAAGAAACTTTACATTACAGGAGAGAGATATACTCATGTATATCTTTCTTTGACAGAAAAAACTGACAGCAGCAAAGCCTAGACCAAAGCATTTTTACTTTCTTCTGATCTACTAATGGCTGTGACAAAAATTAACCAGTATGTCAGCAAAAAGGAATTGCATTTTCTAGAAATTTTCGGAACGAGTGTTACACCTACTAAGCAAGGCATGGCCACCTGAATGCCATTGGCACTCTAGATCCTGTCCTGGTGTCTGTGGGTAGAACACCTGGAATTTATTGTGGGTTTTTTTAAGTGGTGAGTTGGAAGAATAGAGATCCGTGAAATGTTATGAGTTATGTGTATTTGAATATACATGCATAACAAAATTGTATTTTAATCCCTCTAATCTTTTCCTCACTGTATGTTAGGAAAGATTATGGTTTTATGGATTTTTGTCACCACAAAAAATGAAGTCCTATATAGAGAATAAGAAATCAAAATGGGTCATTTGTTAAATGGCTGGAGCGGTATTGTATAACATGATCCTTTCAAACAAAGGGGTCAGGAAGCAAAAGCTGTTTTGCTTTTTAGGGAAACGTGTGTGCTCTTTGCTATTGATCAGAAGACTTTGCTCATTATTCTCAGAAAAGACAATACATAGTGGCAAATTTCAGGGGGTTTCATGGCTTGAAGTAAATTTCACTTGTCAAAAGGAAAAAATCAAGTACATTGAATGAGTCTAAAGTTACTCCCTTTGTTCTTGTACTGCCTTTAAAGTATAATTTTATAGCATCTTTCTCAGTAAGGGGGAACAAGTAAAACCAAACCCCTAGTCCTCAGTCAGTAAGGGATCCAAAGCACTGGTATGTTTGTAACTACGGAGCATTCCTCATCTGGGGCACGGGCCAGTTCCTCCACCTGCGGGTGTACACACATCTTGCAGAGAGGAACATTCCCATTTCCCTCCCCGGTTTCCTCTGGAGCAGCAGTATCCTGCTGCCCGAAGTCACTGGTGTTCCACTGAGCTTTGAACTGTGCCTTTCCCAGCACTACACTCAGTGAATGCAATTCCCATTAACCTCCAAGAAAAAGACTCAAGCTTTCACCCTAGCTGAGTTTGGCTCCCAGATGGGATCAACAAAAAGAGTTTAGTTACAGCAACAAAAGATACCAAATGCAAATGGCACATGAATGATGATCTGATTCATTTACTGACTTTTTTTCCCTTTTTCTCTTCTCTCATCAGGATTTACAGCATGGCCTTCAAAACATCGCAGGATGCCGAACCCAGATTTACTTGCAGGCTGACAGGATAAAGCAGCAGGCTGGGACAGCTGCTGAAGGCATTCTGATGCAGAAGCTGCAGCCATTCCAGAGAGCAACCTATTTGGAAAAGATGTTGCAGAGGAAATTGGATGAACTTCAGGTTTGGTTTTTTTTTTTAATATTACATTAGCTCTCAGTGTGGAGTAACTTCTTCACTGGGGCCCTGTGTGAGCCACATTCCTCATTAGAGCACTATAGTTCTTGAATTGAAATTTCGATAAAATAAAACTCAACAGGATGATCAGCTATATAAAGAAATAGTACATGGAGCCAAAGGGATGAAGGATTTCACCCTTACCTGCTTGTGTTGCTCTAACAGCCTTTGTAAGTCAGCCTGTTAACCCCAGGACCCTCAGATGATTAAAGACTAGGAAATGTATTTCTATTTTTTGAACACTGAAGTAAGTTGTAAACTTTCTCAGCTCTGCCTTGATAAAACTTAAGGGCTTCAGTTTTCCTTGGTAAGAGTTCATGTAGTGAACCTAAAACCAAACAGAAAACTGTGGCCATTTGATGTGATTCTGAGGACCAGATTCACATTCCTGTTCAGGCAAAGAGGGGAGAGGCCTGGATCCAGGAACTCTGCTCAGAGGAGTGGAGGATTGACTTCTCCTCTGCACAGGTATTCCTGAGCAAGCTTCCAAGCAAATGTACTGCTGGACGTGTACTGATGTAGAATTAGTCTGTTCCTATGGAAAAAGCCTGATTTCAATGAATTGTTCTGTTTTAAAGTAAACCTAAATTTATCAAGAAATTTGAAGCCAACTCTATTTATGACTGCATCTACCAGCACAGTTAATGGCTGGAAGCCAGAAATCTTTGTGAAGATAATAGGTTTCTCATATTCGCTGTGAACTTCTTGCTGCATGAAAAAATGCATTTCTTGGGTAGTCATTTCTTCTGGTGTAACTCTGTAGTATTACCCCAGCAATCTCTCTCCACACACCAGTTTTTGCCATTCATCCCTTACAAAACTGTTGTCGTGTAAGTGTTCTCAGAGATGGTGGAGTTTAATTCTGGAATGAAAGGAAAAGCTTTCCCAGTGCTGTTCTGCTAAAGGAAAGTTGAATTCCAGCCCTGCTGATTTCTTCACAGAGCTCATGTAAGCTGCACAGCTCTGGTTGTGCAGGAACGTGGAAGCAGGCTTTGTGTGTGCCTTAAGGAAGCTCATTTTCACAAGTTTCCCCCCTCTGATAAGCTGAGTTTTGACTTTCCAATTTCACAATAAGTTAAATAGCACAAAACTGTGAAAGGTATCACAGAAACCCCTATTCCTTTCACATACTTAAAGTTGTCTCAGAATTCAGAGATTCTGTTTCTTGCTCTCTGCTTTGCATTTTTCTTTACATTTCTTTGACATTTCTTTGACATTTCTTGCATTTTTCCCCTTGTCCAGTTGAAAACTGAAATAAAGTTCAATAGAGAGTTATAAATACATTAGAATTTAGGTTTAACATCTGCTTGTTTTCCTGATAATACTGCCTATTGCTCCTTTTTGTATACTGTGCAAATGTGTTAAATATTAATTAATGTAAATTTGCAATATTCACCCCAGTTCAATCTTTTACAACTGGAGGATTTCAACAACTGCCTGGAAACACTGGAGGGTCGTGTCAAGAATTGCACAGACACCTTTGATAGCCTCTGCCTAGAGGAAGGAGACAACTCAGAATTGCTCATGGTAAGTTTGCATTCCCAAATACAAAAAGATACTCCTCAGCTCTTGCCCACTTCAAGATGCACTTTGTGTCCTAAGTGTCACAGTCACAGCACTTCCATCAGAGTAATTCAGCCAAAACACAAAAAGCAATGATTAAAGTTTGGAAACTCTAGATCTGCTTTGCAAGCCAAATGCTTGCATGTAAAGGAGGACAATCACCCAGATTTGGGGTTGATGGAAGATCTTTTCCCCCAGCTTTGCTCTGGAGCTACCCTGTTTCCCTCAATGTAGGGTATAAAGTAAATCTGGAAGTACCCAGTCTTGAGTATCTGTTCAGTACTGTTGGAAAAGTGAGCCCTGTGTAAAAGAGTTATTACTTTTTTTTTTTGTATTCTTTGAAGTTAACACAGAAATGTTGAGTGTGTTCAGGTTTTAGAGAATAAGCTTCTGTATTCCTCTGACATGAAAGAAAGGCAGTATTTTTTTGCAATAATTTATTTTTTCTTTACTTCCAGAATCAGACACTGGAGCTTGCTGCACTTTCTCCAAGCATAGAGAGTTTGAATGAAGCAAGCATAAAGCTGCCACTCAGTGACTTCACCCTGAAGAAAATGCAGAGCCTGACTCGGCAGTGGAGTCAGAAAACAGCAGCTGCTCTGGAATGCTGCAGGTCTGGAAAAAAACAAAACAAAACAAAAAAACCCCACTAGTAACAATTCCATTTTCCATGAGTAAAATGAAAACCAAGTTAAAGCATGGGAAGTCTTGCAATCTGTTCTCAGCTTTCTCAGGGGCGTGCCAGGTGGAATTTCGCCCTTTCAGTTTACTTGATTTTTCAGTGGCTATTTGTATTCCAAGTCACTTGAAGCAAAAACTTGGATGTTTATAGGGGAAGAAGGGAGCAAAGTGCCAAGTGAAACCCCCACAATGTTAATTTTATTAACCATCACATTAGACCATCTGTAAACATACCCAGAAAAACATCCACCAACACAAGTTTCTGGTTATTCTTTTTGTTTTACAGTATACTTGAGGGAACTCAAAATGATGAGAAGAAATTCTTCCAGAAATGTGAAAAGTGGATGAAATTCCTAGAAAAAATGAAAGAAGCCTTGAAAACAGATATTCCGGGACGGTTTGAAGAACTGCAAGAGCAACAGAGAGTATATGAGGTAAAGCTAACTCTAAAGACGGAAGCATCAACTTGAATGATGAAGGCAGGGGGAAATCACTAGAAAATGCTGTGCATTTTGGAATTAGATCTGGGCAGGATTTTACAGAGCATTTTGCTCTTGAAATGCCTGTTAAAGTAAAAACCCTGAAACATGAAAATGCCTTTTCAAAGGGACGGATCCCTTTTTGCAGGGATCAGACCCTTAGGAGTGCATCTTCAAGTGCTGTGTCGTGGAAGTCCTAAATTTCTCCAGCCCTGAGGTGTACTTTTTTGCCTGTCCCAGAGCACTGGAGCCTGTGGCAGCTAACGAGATAGTTTGCTGGAGACCTGGCAGCAATCTTAACAGTTTCTGGAAGAAATGCATTTAAAATAGTATTTTCATAGCATATTTCTGGTTTGACCAGTTATTAGATTTTGGTGGAAGTCTGTTTTCGCTGGCATTTTCCCAAACAGTTGCTATTTGTTACGGAGAAACAGTGCTTCACACTGTATCCATTCAGAGGAGGTGGCACATTGCATGCTAGCAATGGAAAAATAAGGAAAATACAGAAACCAGAAATTATTTGGTAAATGCTAAAACATCATGAGCCGTTAGGGTGAGCCTCATTCAGTGAACCACAGCTTCACACTACCCAAAGTACTGAGGTTAATTCCACAGGGTGTTCAGTCTCTGCATGTTAGTGATGGTCATTAGGGCCCACAGAAAGTTCTTTTCTTTTTACTTACACCTCTCCAAATCAATTCATTCATTTTAATGAAATAACATATAGAATGAACTCTTGCTTATTGTGATAAAGAGTAAATTCACCCTTAGATGTGGCCTTTTTATATGTTTTCTAAAGACTTTTCTAGATTGATTTGTCATTAATGAGTCAGAAAACTTTAGGTTTCAGATTTGTATCATCCAGCTCATGGTGGGTTCTGCTATCATGTATGTGCAAATTCCTCCTGGTACCCAAAAAAGTGTGGATTCTTAGGGTGCATTTGACACTAGCAATTGAAAATAATAGCGTTTTCAGCATTTACAATTAAGTAAATGTTGTCACTCTAGAGGAGCAGAAGCAACTTTCATAGCAAAGGTTGTTCACTGAACAGTTAAATCTTGTTCTCTGGGTATTTTCAGATGCTGCAGACTGAGATTTCCATAAGTCAGCAGACATTTAATTCTATCATAGAAAAAGTTCTACTCTCCTTGGAATCTGGAGAAGCAGAGAAAAGGTACTTTATTTGGTTTTCTCCTTAAGATCTTGGTCATGTAGTGAATATGCTGTCTTCCTTGGAATTGGTATTGAATCTTTGTTCTTACGAGGACGTAAACCCAAATTCTTGCTTGAGTTCACTCTTCAAATGACCACCTGTCACATTTTGCAAAAGCACGAGGAGATGCAGTGAGAAAGAAACACAGGTGCCCTGGCCAGACTGCATTTGGGATAGTAATTGCCTGGGCTGAAAACAAAAATAATTGCTCCTGAACAGGAGTCTTTTGTTGTGTACCTGTGGTTGAGAAACTGCCTTCCCACAGAGCATGAGGATGCTGCATATGAAGGATCCTTTCCCTCTCCCTGGACCTCTCTGCTTCTCAGAGTGCAGAGGTGTGGACTATCCACATTGCTCCTGGCACACAGGGCATTGAGTCACTGGCCATGAAACCCCAAACATACGGTACTTAAACCTGTTTTTTATCAGTATGATCTTACACCTTTCTCTTCATCAATGTAGCGTGAGAAACAGCAGGTAATGTTTGTGAGCAGAGGTTCAGCTGCCTCGGGTGTTTGGGGTGAACACATTCCCCTCCCTGCCAGAGCTTGCTGCTTCCAGAGACTTGTCAGGACAGTGCATGTGCTCCGCTCAGACACTCCAGTAGGAAGTCCATAGCTTGACTTAAAACAGGGAAGGTCAGGCTAAACTAAGCTGAGCTGCTGGATTTCTGTGTTGGAACTACCCCCACAAAGGCAGGGTTTTGTGTAAGAGTGAATCAGGGACCATGGCCTCCTGCAGAGAAGCAGAATTGATAGATGGGGTTGCCTTAATCAGCCAGCCAGATCTGCTGGATCATCTGACCATGCTGAAGAAGAGGACAAAATAACTGCTGAAATGGGTTCAATAACTACACAATTTTCCATTGTGCAGATCAATTTTGCAGCGTAATCAGCGACCTTGTCCCACTTGCATTGACCTTTTTGTTCTTCAGAGAAGTTCAGTGCATATTGTGTCTGATTGCTGTACTATGTATGTTGCTACACCACAACTGCAAGATTGGCTTGCCTTACCCTTTTTTGTATCATGTCAAAGGTTGTTTGGATTGCTTAAAAGATGGAATACAAGAGAGCAGGGCTGAGCTTAGGGCTGCAAAGAGCTTTCTTGCATTGTTGGGTATTATAATTGGAAAACAACTCTGCAGATGGAGATCCATCACAATTACTGTAATATGCAGCCTTGAGATGAAAATAAATTAACCCTCAGCCCTTGCAATTTTCAGGACAGAGTTTATTTCCAAGCTCACATTGCTGAAAGAGCAGTGGCAGAATGTTATCCGGATGGTTCAGCAGAGGAAGAAGGATATCGATGGACTCGTGAGTCAGTGGCAGCTCTTCAGGAGTTCCCTGCAGAGCCTCAACAGATTCCTTGATGACACAAACAGCTTCCTCGCAGCCGTGAAGAGCCAGGACTGTTACAGCCTTTACCAGCTTAGAAATATAATTCACGATTTCAAGGTACTGTGTTTAATTCTCATAAATCTGAAATATGTGGGCTTGTTCCCTCAGACTGAAACAGCTTCTGTCCAGTAAGGTGAAAAGCTTTTAAATCACACACTTTCTTGGGGGAGAAATGATTGCTGACACTTTTCCTTAAAGCTGAGCACAGATAAGAAAACAGTGACATTGCAAAAGGCTCATTATATTTGGAAACTTCTTGATCAGCATTGCCATTTAGTAGCCTTGCATGCTTTAAAATTCTTATGGATATGAAAATGGAAATTCAGGGTGCCAGAAGATGAGACAGACACCTTAGTCAGCCGGTAACCTCTAGGTCTGTGTGCATCTTACTGACATGACTGCTGAATTCAGGCCTTTTATTTTGCCTGAAGGAAGGTACTTATGTGGCAAGACAGGCCATATAGGTCCTGTGTGTGCAGGAATGGGCAGGAGATGCCAGAAGCAAAGGATAAAACACTTCCAAGGGAGTCTGTTTGCTCCAAAATATGCAAACCTGGTCAGCAGTTCTTCAGAACAGTGAGCTCTGCATTTTCCTTTGTTAATTTTGGACATTTTGGTTTTCCACTTAACTATGCACCTCTTTGTTTTATAGGAAGGTAGAAACAAGCAGTGAACTTGATGGTTGCTTAAGGCAATCTAAAACCTTTCAAAATCATGTTATTGAATGCCATTTGCACAGTCCAAGATTTATATTGTGTACCCACACACCTAGTGTTGATGGATTAACACATTACGTATTCCATTTGGTGCTTGCCCTGTTTATTTCATCTTTACTTCTATCTGCTGTGTAAAGGTGATTTTCAGTAGATTTTACAGCGTAGTGCTGATGCTTTTTCTTAGTGAGAAAAGCCAGAAAGTCTTCTCCCTCCTACTCCAAATTGCCCTTTTCCTCCTGCTGCTCTTCTGCAGAAAGAAACTCTGATTATATCTCCTTGTGTTAGAGATCAATTTGTTGTGGGCAAATTATTGTTGATGGCTTACTTCACTTAGAGTACATCATGATTAACAGAGCTGTTATCTCTGAAAAAATTTTCCTAAGATGTTGATGTTAGAGGTGCTCGCAGAACTTAGATTGTTTTTTTTGTTCTGAGTAACTCATACAACTCAATTCCATCTTTTTTTGACTGCTGCACTTCTACCCTGTAGATTCAGTCTGGGGAAAGCTATTGCAGAGGTTTATAAATCAAAATATCAGAGAAAACATGATTTTTCTGAAATTAAAGAAGCAGATAGGAGATGATCTATTGATTACTCTTTCATGACTATGAACAAAGTAGTCTCTTGTGAGTGATCTTCCCAAGTGAAATACTGGGAAAGCACTTCTGTAACTTTCTAAGAACAGCTTAGAAGGTTAATTTTTGTTTTTCTTTTCAAGAGTAAGGCAGTGATCCTTCAGAGGTGGCAAGCCATGTACACCTTGGTCATCGATGTCGGGGAGAAGCTGCGCACTGTCTCCGATCCCGAGACCAGTGCTGATCTCCAGGAGGAGCTCAGCCAGTTACAGCAGCGCTGGGGGAAAACCCAGGCCCTGCTGGAGAAGAAGAAGATGCAGTTCAGTGGCACCCTGCAGGTAGATGATGCCCTCCCCACCTGCTGCTCTGGCATTGGGTCTCAAGATCTTCCCTGTCCCACCATCTCCAGGGCTGAGCTGCTGCTCGCTGCAGGGGCACTCTGAGGGAAATGCCTGTCATTTCCTGAGGGCTTGTGGGGAGCTAGAACTGGAGTCCCCTGATTCTCCAAAGGAAATTGAGTTGGCATCCATTTGTTGTTACAATGGATGTTCCTGCTCTGATTGTTCTCATGCTCCCCATGGCTTGGAGCTCACTCCTGCTTTGGACTGTGAAGCTAAAATTTAGCTTAGAGTTAACATGACTTGTTCCTCCTCATGTTGTTGAATGTCTGAATGGAACCAGTCATATTTATTTCCTTAAAGCAGTGAATTTGCTTTCATGGCTAGGTAGCACATTAGGTGTGTCTTAAAATTGAATACTGTCATTGGTACGACCCCCAGTTCAAATACCAAGCTTAAAGCCTCTTGGGTTGAACAAAACAAAATGAGCAGAAATGCTCTCTGAGGCAAGCCTTAAATAGGAGAGGCTTGAAGTTCTGTAAATTCAAGCACCAAATCCTTGTGGGTGGCATTATATATCAAAAAAGAAAATTCAAAAAACGAGAGCACATGATTGATTATTTCAGTGGGTTGAAGATGCTATTTTGTAATATACCCAGGTGGTTCATTGTGTCGTCATAAAGTATCCTCACCTTTTATACTTCCTTGGTTCTCCTTGAGCAGACTTGTGACCGTTTTGAAAAGCAAACCAAGGAACTGGAAAGCAGACTGCAAGAGCTAAAGGAGAAAGTAAAAGATCCACTCCCTGTTGAACATGAAGAGCTCCACAAAGCCAAGGAACATGTTAAGGTATGAACAGCCATAATGTATTTAAATCGATGTAGTCTTTGCACAACACCTCATCCCTGTAAAATCAGTTTTCCCTTTTACCTGCTCTTCAGTGACACTGAATTTCTCCTTTACACCATGCTGATTGCTGCCGATGTCCAAAGTCCAGCTGACCAAGAAGATTATGCATAGTAGTAGTAGTGTTTGGATTTTTTTTCCTGCTGCTGTTCCCTTTATAATTATATAAATTCTGTTGACTTTATATTTATAAAGTCTGAATTTATAAAATAAGTAGTTTTCTCTCAGCTCAATTGGCTGCTATCCCTATGACCGAATCTCCCTTTTTGTTTCCCAATCCATTTTGCACATGGAGCTCCTCAGGCAAGAGACCTTGTAATTCTGCAAAGCATCGTACATACCTGCAGGATCTGGGAATAATTAAAGAGAAGGAAAATTAAGAGTAAGGGAGTGGCAAAATTCCTTGCAGCCCATAGTGCACCACGAAAATTAAATGGCAAGAAAAGCATTTCCAAGGGATAGGAGACATTTTGTCTGGAGTGGTCAGTCTTTCATCCTCCTTTTATGAAGTGAATTGTTGACCTATGTAGTGGGAGCAAATAAGCTTATTAACGAGCCAGGGCTTTGAACTCATTATCAGCTGTCTGAAATCTTCTTTGTGAGTGCTGGCTGCCTTTCTCACGGCAGCAACCTTGCTGTAGCCCTGAATTATCTGTGAGATGGAAGCACACAGCTTCTGCCTCCTACCCCAGCAAGAGAAATTCAGCTGCAGAGGCATCAGGGTCAGGCAGTGCCAGTGTAAGTACAGCTAGTAGGTGTCATAGTACAATAAAGGACTAAAATGGCATGGCGGAGAAGGGACCTCCTTTCCTCTTCTGACTTTTCAGTTCTATATGGAATAAAGCTATTTTTCTTTCAGTCCTGGACCTTACGTGAGGCTGGAGAAGTCCCATGAAATTCCATAGTTAGCTTGGTTAATGCAGGGATTTGCCCCTTGTTAGGAGATATAAACGCATGTGCGCACATCTGTAGGAATATTGTGAGCTCAGGTAAATTTTAGCATCAGGTTTGTTTGGTTTTTTCCTCTGGTGTTGAAGCTGAGTCCAAGACCTGTGAAAATCTTCATAAGGTTTAGACTCAGCACACTTCTGACACAAACACTAACAGGTTTTTTTCCCTTTAAAATGAGACAAACTGGATTCTAAGAGGTTTTCTTTGTTAGATGAGCCAGTGACCCTTCCCAGCAGCCTTTTTGCAAAATGGGACCTAGGACCTTGTGTGTAGAGTGTCATATTCCCCAGCTGCACGCAGTGGTACCTCTGCCTTTTAGGTAACAATTTAAACAGTGTTAAGAAAAATGTATAACTTAGAATAAAGAGAAAGGGGAGTTGAGGGAGCAAAGCAGAAAAGAGAAGGCGTTTTCTGTGAACAAGCAGTTTGAAAGCTCCACATTCCTCACAAATCTGAGGAAGTGCCTATGAAATCATTCATTAGAGAAGGGAACTGATGTCATTTTTTTTGTTTAGAAAAATAACCTGAAACTGCAGCAAATGCAGGTGGAAAGCAACTTGTCCAAAACAATTATAACAGGAATAAAGGAAACCCCAAAGAAGCGGGCATGTGCCAGCCTGGGTGTGAGACCCCAAACGCTGCCCTGGAGCATGGGGAGATGCCGGGGCCAGGCTGCCTTCCGGCACTTCGGGATGCAGTGATGGCACCAGTCACAAACACTAACAGGTGCCATGGGTTCCGGCGGGTTCTGGTGGGTTCTGGTGGGGGTCCAGCGGGGTTCCAGTGATGTCCCGGGCATCCTGGGCAGCCCGGCCCCACTGGAGAGCGCGGCACGGGCGGCTGCACATTCCCTGCTCTCCTCCCCCACCGGCCGGGCAGGGGATTAGCGAGCAGGTTTGGAAAGCCGAGGAGCTTAGTGCCAAGGCTTGTGCGGGTGCGTTTCCATGCAGGAGCTGGAGCAGTCGCTGGCGGACTGGGCCCACGACATGAAGGAGCTGCAGGCCATGAAGGCAGAGCTGGCACACCTCATCCTCACCGAGGACATGATGGTGCTCAGGGAGCAAGTGGAACACTTGCACAGGCAGTGGGAAGAGCTCTGCCTGCGGGTGAGTCCTCAGCTCCTCGGGGCGTTGCCGCGGGTGCTGCCCGGGGGCCTGGCCGGGAAGCGGGAGCGGGTCAGCACTGGGCTTTCTCCTGGGCTTGGCTCTCTTCGGCAGCTCTGCCGGGGCACGGGGCTGCTCCTGCCGCAGCTCCCCGGCGTGGATTCGCCCTTTGTGTCCTGCACAGGCTGCTGAGGGTGTTGCTGCAAACCCTTTGTAAGAAGTGAGCGTGGAAGTGCACCGAGCCCAGATGCAGCTGTTTGCTGGAATAGGTGCCTTTGTTCCGGGCTGCCGAAGGGAGGGGGGAGGGATGAGCACAGGAATTGCCTGAGGGCATGGAGCAGGGAAAGGAAGAGGGAATTAAAACAAAATGCCAGCAGAAAGGAAACTTCAATGTGTTTAAATACTAACTCCTTGGGTTTGAACACATTGAGAACTGACTTGTCTTTTTTGTAGCAGTAAAATGCTGTGAAACATTTGCATTCTTGGTGGCTTGTTGCTGTATTACACTAAGTTAGTGTTGCATGTAAAATTGCTGGGGAACATTTACAGCAAAGTCACATGGACTTGATTCATTAGGTTATTATGCGGTTTCAATGTGTGTTTACTTTGCCCTTTTAACAGGATTGGAAGACATGAAATACTTCAGGGTCTTAAGCTACTCTGGGGGGCTCTACACACTAGCAAGCCAAACTCTTGCCTGTCTTTACTGACAAGTAAATAGCTTTTATTTTACAGTTTGTAAAGAAGTATTGAAGCCAGTTAGTATTTTGTTTCTAACCCTTACACAGGCAAAGGTAGACCAGTCTTGGTGGGGATGTTGCCAGAGTAATGAACAGCTGTGCTTATTTCACAAACCATGTTGTGATGAAAGTTATTTCGGTTAATTTTCTTTTGCATTTCTGTGAGAAAGAATTTAATTTCTTTTCCTTAAACTGGCCAGTTGTTCTACAACCAGTGTCTTCTCTGTTATTTTTTCTGAACTCTGAAAATTATTTCCAGAGACATCCTCTCCCCTCCTGAGAAATACAAGCCATTATTTTTTAAATCAAAATGCCTGACCAATTTTCCTAACAGAAATCTGTAGTTAAGCCTATAAATGAGAGAACTTTGTTGTTTTTCATTTTTTTGGTGAGCAGCTGAAGCCTGCTGTCCCCACTGTGTTGAATAGCCCTGAAAATTAAGCTGTTTTTTATATGTGCTCCACTACAGTCTATTCAAGTAGTAATTTTACTGTAGTAATTTAAGTTTCGATTTTATTCAAAATTTCCATTTTAATTTCCTGAGGGAACAACGTTTTCTTCAGTCTGTCTTGGAGGAAGGAAAGAGGTGACAGTAATGTAAATGTGTTAGGCACACAAAATCTGTAGTGGGAGGAATCTGTTGAGTGCTGTAGTGGAGGGAGATTCTGAATGTTTGCACAGCCCTAATGAGCGTCAGGAGAGCCCACAGTGATGCTCAGTGCTGGACACCGGGCTAGGAAAGCAGACTTTATCAGCTCTGCTGTTGGCATGACTGCTTTGTTTTGGATAACAAATTAGAGTCAAGATGCATTGTGTGGAGGAAAGTCTGCAGAATAAATGCAGGGAGGTGAAAGAGCAGGACGCTGCTGCAGCTGTCACGGCCATGGCCCTGGGGCAGCCAGATGCCTGTGCTCAACTGGGCAGAGGGAGCAGATGCACTCAGGGGATTAGCATTCACAGAGCTGCCCTTGCAAGGTGCATGTAGGTCACAGAGTTAACCATTCATCCCAGCCAGCATCCCATCGGGGTGGGCTCCGGGCTTGATGTTATTTTAGCCTCCCTTGGGAATGCACACGATGCTCACACGGTGGGTGCAAAATGGGGATGGTACCAGGGCAGCTGGGCAGAGGAGAAAGTGCTGGAAGCAATGGCTTGAAGGGCTCGTGTTCCTAGGAGCTCGTCTGGGATTTTTTGGGTCATTCCTGTTTTTTACCCCCAGCCTGTATTGCCTAGCCAGCTAAAAGGTGCTTCTTACTCTTAAAATCCTACATTGCCCCATGCTTAGCAGGCAAAAATGGAGTCAGAATCGTGTCAGGATTTAGTGATTGTTTTGCTGACAAGCATAATCTGTTCTTCCACTGACCAGGTAAACTCATCTCCACACATGGAAGATGCTGCAAGTGGTAAGGAAGGATGAAGGGTTCACACTCCAAACCTCTGAGGCTGAGGGTACATGGGAGCATCCCAGAGCAGAGACACTGTTAGAAACTTTCTGAAGTCCCTGGCATCTCCAGACTTCTTCCAATGGAGAACTTGGGAGACTGTTTCCCTGTGTTGCAAGACAGTGCTTTCATCCTCATCTCTGCTTAGATTGCCATGAAGGATTCAGAAATCCCTTTCACCTCTCCACTCCCTCCTCGAAAACAAGTCAGAATTTAAGGGACAAAAGCAATGTAGTGGGAGGTGGCTTGGTGCCTTCTGTTCTGATCCTGGTGTTACATGGAGCTGGCTTTGCTTCCACACTACACATTTAAACTTCACTCTGGGGTACAAAATAGTGTTAGAGATTAGCCTAGAAGAATCAATAATGGAATTTTGAGGAGTCACATGCTGTATGAAGTGCATGTGACATGTGAAGAGGGAGTGTTTCCTGCCATGGGGAGATATTTAGAGTGGCCATTTAACATAGCCAAGACACACAAAATGTTATGCACAGTCTTTAGACAAAGTTGATTGGTGAGAGTGAGGGGTTGCTTGTTTCTCTTGCTTCAGTAGAGCTTGAACCATTTTTCACTTCCTTTGTCCCATATATCTTAGTACAGGAATCCATCAAAGTAAATAAATAAATGCAAATACATATTTAAGAGCCCTAGGCTGGAGACAGATGCTATCAGCAAGTTAGAAGAGTGACCCTGCTTATTTCTGAGATATTGGAGCAATGATAATAACTCTGCTTTTTCAGGCAGTTCAGACCTTAATTTCTCTGTCTAGACAATTTGTTTATCCATCCTGGAAAATGTATTTTTGATGGAGGGGAAAAAAATCCATCGTTTTCAATGAAAAGGATAGATTTTTGATGCTGATTTTTTGGAAGTTCTCTAATTACTGGTGGGCAAATGGAAAGAAAAGAGGGAGGCTTTTATAGAGATAAAATAATTGCAGTCAGTAGTTACAAAGTTTCTCTTAGAGTGGCAGAAAAAGAACTTACCTAGGTGTTATTTCTCTTGTGTTATATATGGGGCCATACTAAACAGTATGTAGTAATTAGGTATTTTATATTCCTTCTGTGTTTGACATTTTCAGGTTTTCACTGAGTAACATTTAAATTATTATATAAGCACATTATTTATAAAGCTGTCACTCAGTTTCATTCTTCTGAGGGAGAAAATTTGGTATTTGCTAGTCAACTTTTTGCCCTGCTATCCAAAATAAGATATAATAACAATCTGCTTGCTGGCTTTGAAGAGGAAAGTAGAATACTTGATAACTGCTCCTGGAAAATGGAATAAGATCAAATGCAGACTAGAAATTAGAAGGCTCGTAATTGCTGGTTTCCTTCCTGAGAAAACTATTGCTAGAATTTAATGCGTGTGCTTTTCCATAGGTGTCCCTGCGGAAGCAGGAGATCGAGGACAGGCTCAACGCCTGGATCGTGTTCAATGAGAAGAACAAGGAGCTGTGCTCCTGGCTGGTACAAATGGAAAGCAAAGTGTTGCAGACTGCAGATGTTAGCATTGAAGACATGATAGACAAATTGCAGAAGGTAAGTAGCAATGCCACTTTTCTTCAATTGCAGTCACATAAATTATAGAGGCACCATTCCTCATGTATTCCTTGCTTCTTGGAAGCGATACGTGATGTAAGACCAACACATACAGGCTTTTGTGAGATGAGCTTTTCTATCATTAGCTCTTCTTGATGTTCAGACTTGGAGCTTAAAGCAGACCAGAAATGCCACCTGACTGCATTTAGTCGTGGAGTGTGAGCTGTGGTGGTGGGGTCTGGGTTGTTGGGGTTTTGTGGCACAAGTGCATACCCTGCACTGCTCAGAGTGGTGTCCTGGGAGCAGCTCATTGCTCTCACCACCTCCATCAGCTACACAACTGGTAGGAAGAGGGCAAAGAAAAGATTGAAAGATGGGGTAGGTCTTATGCCAGGTGAACAAGAAGTTACCACAACCAAAAATAAAACCTAATTCTGCCCCTTTCCCCATACTAGTTCGTACTCTCTAATACTTTTGTATTAGCTTGATTTTATAAAAGACCATTATTGTTCTGTTGTGTTCCTCATCATGGCTGACATGTCTCAGTATCTAATCCCAGATCTCCTCTGGATAAGAATGCCAGCAAAATAAAGCCATCCTAGACTTGAATTTGGGTTCTTTTGAGGTAGTTTCATTGAAAAATGATGTTAAATCAGGAAATCAACAGATAAAATTAGAACATTCAATTGCTATTTTTAGGAATACTTACTCCTGGCACTTGCAAGTCTTTAAGCTGCTTATTTTTTCATAGATTGTGAGAGGGCTTCTTCATTAAGGTTTTCTCTCTGTTTCAAGTGAGAGTTCTACGTGCTAATGTAGAAACCTCATCCAAACATGACTTCACATCACACATGTGGGAAAAGAGGTAGTTTTGTTTTGGTATCATTGTTTCGTTTTGCCCTGTAATTAAAGCAATGTTTGTGTATGTTTATCAGGACTGCATGGAAGAAATAAACCTGTTCAGTGAAAATAAGCTTCACTTGAAACAAATGGGCGATCAGCTAATCAAGGCTAGCAACAAGAGCCGAGTTGCAGAAATAGACGATAAACTCAACAAAATCAATGATCGCTGGCAGCACCTCTTCGATGTCATTGGAGCACGGTAAGAAAATGATTTTCAATGTTTTATGTGAGATAAAAGTCAGAGGCTTGCGTCCTTGACCATCAGAAACAGAGTGACATGACTTTCCAGTTAAGTTGGAATTTATTACTGAGAGTCAAGCTGAAGGGAATGCTTTTTTGTTGTAACTTATTGCTGTATTATGACACCAAATGTCTTAATTTATCCAATGATAGAGGGCAGGGTGTAAGAATTCATATAAAATATAATTTTAATGATGGGAGCTTTGTAAAAGGAAGAGTCAAAGTGATCTCTCCGTTGCATGCGTTGAATTGCAACCTAATTTTAAGGTAGTATGGTAGGAGTTTATTTGGGCTTTTTAGAAGAGCCTCCTATTTTAACACAAGCCTCTCTTTCACTCTGTCTGAATGCACAGAATTTAGGAATAGATTCTATTCTGTCTCTGTAGACAGTCAGATTTATATAATGATAATGTTCCTTTTTTACATTCAAAAGTGTTTGAAATTTCATTTAATACCAGTGCTGTTTCTTTATTCAGTCTCCCTCCTAAAAACAACTGAAAGACTCTTCTGTATGATGGTGAAGTGGAAAATACTATGAGTTGAAATTAAAACAAAAACCTGCATAGTCTAAGCAACAACCTCTTGTTAATGGATTAAGCATCTTTATTATGCTTGACAGAGTTAAGATCATGATCATTTCAGTATTAGCCTTAGTGAGACGATCCCATTTCATTATTATCTCCGAGTTTCTGCCACAGCTTGGGAGGAGGATGCTGGGCTGGTCTCACCTCCTGCCGAGTCTATTAGTAATCCAGAAATAATAAGGCTAACACCAAATTAGTATTGGTCTCAACTTCTCTCCCAAGGCTTTGTTCTGCCTGTGAGCTCCCACTCTGGGCTCTCAGAAGCTCTGTTGCTCAGTTAAATTTGGGACAGATAATGCAGGTGGTTGTGCTGTGACAATGTAGTGCTAAGTGTGCTGGGCCTTAATCAGGAATGAGATCTGAATTAATGGTGACACACGAGCTGTGAATGATTAAGCAGAAGCTGCCTTCTTAAGGTCTGACACTGCAGACAGACTTGCAATGGTTGTCTTAAGGTGTCTTTGTTTTTTGATCTGGTATAGGAAAGCAAGCTTCACTTTAGTAATAGCACTTTTTCTGTTCTCATCTGTTAGGAATGCGTCACTTTTAAAGCTCTTTAATGATCATTTTTGTTCTGTGTGTTAGTTTTGAATTGCAGCAGTTTTTAAATGCAGATTAAAATGCACTGTTTTAAAAGTGAGGTAAGCATGGCACATTTCTGGTAGTCTTTAGGAAAATATGCCAAAGAACTGATGGGGCATTTAGAGAGATATCTGGCAACCTTATTCCAGTACTCTGTAACAAGGACGTCTTTGTCTACCTGGTATGTCTTAAACGTTTACCTTCAGGCAAGTGTACAGTGGTGCTTTGAGGTACATTATTGTGGATTTGTCTAGGGCATCAACACGGCTCCCAGTATTTGGTATCTAAGTGGATATTGCAGCCACTGGGGAATGGGTGTGATGCTTTATGATTGTTCTTGTGTTCTTAATTCCAAAATGTCTGTAATATGCCAGCTTCTACTTGTGATTTCCACCAACTTGGTGCTAAGGACCAGGGTACTGACCTGGAAGGGCCTGGCAAAGTGTGATTTTAAGCAGCTCCTTTGGTGGCCCAAGATTATCAGGCAGCCCTGTGGGCTCTGCTGGTCCCCTTGGAGTTAATACTAAGAGAGGTTCAGCATATGGCAGTGTTTTGCAGCACCTCTCCTCCCTCACCTAATCCACCTTGCTGGGGCTTGGCTCTCAGCTGCTCAGTCATAAGTAACCACCAGGCCAGACACTCACAATAGACTCTGAGTACACTCCTAAGAGTTTATTTTGCCCTGCCAACTTTCTGCTTTGAGTTTGCTGCTATGGTGCTGGCTTGCCGCTGAGATTTGATTTCTGAAGGAATTAAATTAGATATCAGTTGACTGAAATGTCCTCCTCACTCAGAGGTGTGCTTTGGGGCACTCAAGATGAGGTTCCTCCTGTGTTTTTGAGTAGCCTCTCTCAAGCTCAGGTGATGGTGGGGAGGCAGCAGTTCAGCCCATCACCTATGTGACACAAATGGGGCGTCTTTGAGGGAGAGCAGAGAGGAGCAAAGAGCCTTGGGCTGGAGGCGAGGTGACCTGCGAGCGTGGGTTGTGATGCCCCGTGCTGATGGACTGGCTCCTTCCTTCTCAGTTTGCTTTTGCAGAAACTGTTAAAAAGATTGTATTGAAGCTGTGTTGAAAGAACACATGAAAAGGATGGTGGCAGAATTTTGCTGTCCCTGCTGGATTAAGCCATCACAGTGCAGACATCCTCTCCCAGTCCGTGGGGGCTGCAGGGGATGGTTCAGGGGCTGTGCATCCACTGCAGCCCTGCAGAAGGGACTGGAGCACTGCACAAGTGCTGCCATGTCTGCAGACCTGTGCAAAGCCCTTTTTATTGGGCACTGCTTCATTGCTTGGGGAAAATAAGAGGAATAGAGGAGATACCTCTGGGAAGGAGTGCCAGAGGGCTTGGAGGGTTTGAGGGTAGGGGAATGCTCCTGGAGAGAAGTGACAAATTTTGACTGTGGTGCAGAGAAAATTTTGTCTTTCTCCTGAAAAAAAGTTACTTGTAGGAACTTATTTTCCCAGCATGCCCATGAAATGAGGAGGTGGTTTTGCTCCTGTCTTTTCAGATGAGTAGCTGTGTCAAGTAAAATTAAAGTGAAAATTTACTGAGGTTTCGGGTGCCAAATCTGTGACCACTTGAACATTTTTTTTGACAAATATTACAACTCCAACAGTTTCTGTTAAACACACAATGAGCTAGTGCCTTTATTTGTACTTGCACCTGACTCCCAGTGTCCCACCCACCATCACAGGAGCAAGGACAAAATTTCACTGTGTCTTCATGGCAGACCAAGATTTGGGAAAGAAGTGAACTACAGAGTCAGGCACTGAGTAAGAGGAGAAAATATATATTGCATAGCTGTGTGTTCAAAGCCAATTCTTCATTTTTGGGCACTGACTCTTTGGGCACTTTTTGGTCCTGTGGTTCAAGAGTGAAAAATAACCTGTATCCACAAAGGAATCTAATTGAGATATATTGCCAGCTTCAGTTCTGTGGTTGCTAATGTCCCCGTGGCTGTCCCTGCAAACTGAGTAACATTTTATCTTACCTGCAGTGCAGTGTATGGCTGTGTGATACCAACATGAAACCAAACCAGCCTGGAAGCCAGTGTATCAATGCAGAGCATTCCTCCTGATAGCTTATTTCACCTTTTTAAACCAATAAACGTCCTGGGACAGATGGGCAAATTAGGTGAGCTCCCCACTTAGTCCTTGAAGTGATTCTCTTAGTTCATGGTGACAAGCTCAGATTTGCCATATGGCTGCACTTGCAGGACTTAACACTTTCATTATCTGCCTGTGTTCAGCCTGTGTGGTGACAAAAGCTTTGCCTTGTGTGTTGCTCCAAGCCACCGTCTGGCTGCAAACTTGGAAAACTCTCAAAATGTTAATTTTCATGGGATAAAGTAACCATCAAGGCATTAGCATGCCTGGAAAGGAAAACAAATGAATTCCGTTCAGCTCAGAAGATACTCTTACCACGGGAGGTTTGTGCTGAAGTCTTTGTTGAGGGATGGGGAATACAAACATACTAACAGGCAGGAAGGGAGCGTTGTGCTGACTGTAAAGATAGACACAGAAAATCTCTTGCTTTTGTTACTGAAGCAGTAGGAGGAGGAGTGCACAGGCTGCATGAGGGTGGTAAACAACCAAAAACCCATGGAGTGGGATTTACATCCTCGGTATGCTCTGGAGCAGCACTCCTGGGCCACGCATTAACAGGCAAGAACTAGCAAGGAACTCTGTTGTGCATAGCCGTGTTCCCTCTCCTGGGATATCCACCACTGATTCTAACTCCCCACTTGGCTTCCCAGCCCAGTGAGGAAATGTTTTCCTTCTTGGTTCTTGTTTGCTTAGTGCCTGCTGTCAGGCTGGAGGAGCACCCCTTTGTTACTGGAGCGTGTCTGCACTGCCTGGGGCTGTGCAAAGCATTTGGATGCTGCTTGAGTCTTCATTAAAGCCACCAGCTTCATCAGGGGCTGCCTCCAGGAGTTTTGGGTCTGCAGACCAGTCTCTGCAGTAACTGATGTTGCATTTCTGTACCTCTGGGCATCCTGCAGCTCTTGCCACTTGCTGCCAAGCTGTGGAAAGGGGATTCCATTTCGCAGCTGCTCTGGCAACAGGCACACTGATGTGTTTTCTTACTTGGTGGGTCTAGTCCATGTTTTCAGCCTTATGGAGAAAGGCAAAGCTTTTGTGTATGTAGCAGGAATTGATTCAAATGACTGCAACCTTTAAAGCAAGCATGAAAATTCAGGGAAGCTAGCAAGGTCAAATGTGCCTTTTCATTCTTTTAAATGCAACTGTCCTTGGCAAGTGTGTCTTTTCCTTGTGTTTGCAAGCTGCCAGCATCATTGCATCGTCCAAGAATCAGAAACTGCCGCACTCAAAGTCAGTCAGCCCTTTTCTTCCTTCATCGATCTTGGGAGATTCAAGGCGTTTTCAGCTCGTTTCCTGCATACCTGGGGGGCTGAAATTCCCAAACAGACTGAAACTTCTCAGGTTGCAAAAAAAAATGGGAAGGAGTTGAAGCTCTCCAGTGACACCACCTTGTGCTCTGCTGGGGGTCCACGGAGGCTTTATGGGGAGTTCCAGTGAGCAACCAATTCCCCTCTCCTCCCTTGCACCCTCACTGTGGCTGGGTTGCCCCAAAAGTCACTCTGGCAGCAGCAGGCCCCAGATGATGGGTTCGGGGAGCGAGTGAGTTGACAGCACCCTTCAGCTGATGTCTATTTATTTTCCACCACATTGGTTACCCTTTGGCAGGACAGACAATCAGGCACCACGTGTCGGTGTGCTGTCCTACCCTAGCCCACAAGCAGTGTGGGTGCACTCTGGGTTCAAAGGTCTTTTTAAATTGCTGCAGATCAATATTGCATGGCAAAGGAAGCAAAATACACTGCAGCAAGGCTTCCCCAGGTAAACAAGACAGTGACGTCCAGCAGAATTGTGCTGGTTTGTGGCAGGACCACTGTAAAATATCATTTTTGCGTTTTGGTGTTTTTTTGGTATACAAAGCATGTGAATGGTTGAAATCTCACTCACAAAGTGCCTGCTTTCTTTCCGTGTTCTCTCTATCCTTTGAGGATTATGCTTCTCTTCAGTGTAAAAGCTGTGACAGAATTCATTATTGTCTCGGGCGTGATGGTTGGGTTTATTTTGGTTATGCAATGTGTGCAGGGAGCAGGGAGAGCTGGCAGTGCAAGAGGAGTCTTCTGCACACCATCTTCATTCCCAGTGTCTGCCTGCAAAGCTGGGGGTTATTTCCCCAGTTACTCAGATCAACCATTTCAAATGTGGCTTTGAACCACTCTGGACAATAAACTGTGGAGGTGGCTGGGCGTGATTTACCTGTGCAAATGTCCAGAGCCCTCTCACAGTCTGCTGTGTCCTCCCAGGCACTGTGTGTTCTGCCATGTGAGCCATCAGCAAGTCAGTACAGGTCTGCAGAAAATTACCTGAATGCTGAAAAACCTTTGATTTCAAAATCATTCTTTGCATTTTTGGTGGGATTATCACAACTTCTTTTTTTTTTTTCCTGATATTGGCTGGGTAGGGAGTGACTTGTAACCCAAGGTTCTCAGACTTCTGCCTTTTTTTTCCCACCCCGTGATCTCCGGCAGTCATAACACACAGAAATCATGACGGTGTGTTTTTCCACAAACGAATGATATCATAAATGAAGATTAGGGGTTATTTTGTCCTCTGGCATAACAGGCTATTTGCAGTGGAGGCCTTCTGCTTGCTCTGGAAGGTTAAAGAGAGGACAGGTTAGTGTGTGGGAGATTTAATTCGTACTTAAATACCTGGGATATAATGGTAAAGGCGAGAAAGCAGAACGCAGGGGAAGTAAGGATACATCTTTGTGCGTGGTGCCTGTGCGTGGATGTACGTGTGCTCGGGTTTTTTTTGGTTCGCTTCAGACTGACTCTGCTGCAAATCATCCGGGTCTGAGGCTCCAATCCCTCTTTCTCCCAAGAAATGAGCACCGCATCCGCCTTTCTCGGTGCCGGAGGCTCCAACCCGCGACCTTTTTGTTGCCAGCCGCGGGCAGCCGCCCGGCGTGCGCTTCCTCACGTGCTTGTAATTCTCTTGTGTCAGAATAAAGCTCTCGTGGTTTTGTTCTGAGGAGGGATGCGGCCGTTCGCCAGGTAAAATCCCACTGCAAAACCTAAGGGTTAAAATAGGGGAGAGAGAGATCTCCGGTGTCTCCCCAGCTCGGGGTCGGGGAGGAGGAGGACGGGCGAGTCTCCCCCCCACACGCGGGATGCTAAAGCGGCGAATAAATAGGGCATCTGTGGAGGAGGGGTTTCCTCTGCCATGCCTGCCTGGTCGCACAGACGGTCCCCCCTTGCAGCTTGGGATTTGCAAGCTGAGGAATGATTTTCTCGTGCGAACCGTAAGTGCCGTGTGGGTGCGCGGCCGCGGGCGCGGTGCCGGTGGGTTCTGGCGGAGCAGCGGGACCCGGCGGCCCCGGGGGGAGCGATGGATGCGCTGCGCCCGCGCCTCGCTGCAGCTCGCCTTGGACGAGTGGATGAGTGGGAAGTGCGGCACGTTTGCAGCAGGAATTTAGCTCAGGGGCCCCTCGCTTGCAATCAGCTGTGTTTGGGGGCTGGCACCCAAGGCGGTGGACAGCCGTGACAACAACCTTTGGGCTCGCCGGCGGGGTGACGCGAGAAAAGCCTCCCCCAAAGCCTCCTCCGGCGCGCCCGCCGCTTCTCCGTGCGCGCACACAGCCCGCGGGCACGGGGCGGCTGGCACGGTACCAGCGCGGACCGAGAAATGCCCTTGCCTTCCGTAAGAAAGGCCTAAGATTTGCCGTTGGCATCACTTCTCCAGACCGCGTCTTTTGTCCCTCACACGGTTAAGCTCCTCCTGCGACTCACTGAACAAAGGTTTCCTGCGTTGTGCATCTCATTTGCTTTGCCGCTGGTAAACAATCCTGTCAGCTGGCATGGCCATCTCAGCCCCTCCTCCTCCTCCAAAAGACATGTACGTAGTCCCTTTTTCTGATGACATTTGCACTTGTGAAGGATCGTTTGGAATATATGTCAGGATGTTTTTCATTCTTTCAGACGCTAAAATTTGAATGCTACTATTTACCTTATTTGTGCTTCCCCCTTACCTTTTCCTGCAGCATTTTGACAGCTGAAGCAACGCAATTGTAATTCTTTTTGTTTGTGTGAATACATTTCAATCAACCTGGAAGCTCCTCCTACTGCTAGGTAATTCCTGAGTAGTTACTACAAATATACTGTGTATTTCTGGGGCCACGCAATGATTCAGCCTGAGACAGCTTAACGCTTTTCTCTTGTAACTCAATGCTGGCAACTTCACTGAGGGTATTAAGACCCAAATCCAATCTCGAGTCAGGTCAGTTAGTCCTTCTGTTCACTTTTGCAGTCAGCTTTTAGTTACAATCGCCTAGTTTTGTTCTTTTTCTGCCACTTCTATTGTGGTGTAACGATTAAAATATTTAAAAATTGGCTTTGTTTGGCTTATCCTAGGCAACTTCTGCATGTGTCTAAATGCTAATGAGGGTGGGTTTTTTTAGCTTGGCCCATTGCAAAGGACAAGACAAGTCTGAATTTGTTGTGGTTTTTTTGTATTAGTGGTGATATTTTTATTGGATTTTTTTTATATTACTACTTTTTTTTTTCTTCCTGGAGGCATGTTGAATTGTGGCAGGTGAGTTCTCAGTGGGAAGTGAACAATGGATAAGTAGGCCTTTTTTTCTGTAAACAGTAAGTTTTTCCTGTTTGACCAATCTTAGTTAACTTGAGAATCACACTTCATAGAGGAAGAATTCAATCAACAGTGGTGGCACCTTCCACCCTCTGGAAAAAGCTGGTTTTCTTTGCTGCACTTGAACTTTTAGTGCTGTTAATTCACTGTGTGTTGGGTGATTGATCACCTGGATCTGGCAGGAAGCTTTTGCCCGCAGGCTTGGAGGCTTGCACTGTGCCCCCCTCCCCCAGCTCCTAGAAGGGCTGTCTTTATCCAGAAATGATCAGGATACATCTAAAAAGAATTCATGAAGTTTCCTTCATGCAAGGATCAGGTGATTTGTAAGAATATTTTCAGGGTGCAGATATGCATCTGAGAATGGTGGTTGCAAATTAAGACTTTTATGGATGTAATTAGTCTGTTTTACTCTTTTCTTTGAGCTGTAGCCAGGGAAATGGCAGTTGCCTGTGACTTCTGTGCAAGCTGAGGATGCTCATGGTTTTCATTTTACCTCTTGCATCAATGTAGAGCCCTGCCCCTTTCTTTGGGCTCTGCGTCTGCTGACAGGAGCAGATCAGCCAATGTGAATATCTGGACAAGGCTGCCCTCCCATTTATGCACTGCACTAGTGTGAACTTCTCTTTGGTTTTTGTTCTTCTTTGGCTGCTTAGCTCAAGTTTGAGATGAATGACTTAGTGCATTAAGAGTGTTTAAATGACTGGCAAATGCCAAATTCTATCCAGAATATATAAGATTAAATTCCTTGATTACAATGGTGTGTCTAATGGCAATTGCTAGAAAGTAAATACAAGCTCACAGTTCCACAATGATGCTGTCTTGGAGACTATTGCTTCTGCTAACACTAGAAGATAAAGATCCTCATGGTGATATCCATAACTGGAAGTTCAGAGTGATCTCGAAGCCAAAATAATACTGGAGTGGTGGTGCAAAAAGCCACGCTTGGATTCTAAAACTGTTGCTTTTTAAATTTATTGAATGTACTTTCAGTCATAAATACATTTATTTATAGTCTAATATCCTTTGGTTTTGCTTTGGACTTCCTTGACTGTGTTCATCTATCCACTATGCAGACTGAAGAGAGATGCTTTGCAACCTGAGAATTTTTCTGTAATGCTGCTTAGGGATGGGAAGCAGGTGGATACAGGCAGAGAAGGGAGCACAGGGTGAGAGAGATGATCCTGAGCAGCACTGTAAGCTGTGGTCTCAGCAGGTCAGCTGTGCCGTCAGATGGTCCCAACATGTGCATGTCTCCAGAGCAGTTGTGAGAAGCATCATAGAATATGCAAGAAGTAAATTGTCACAGAATACAGTCAGGGACAGGGTGGAGATCAAGCCTTGCTTTCCTCCTGACTGGCCTGCAGTCATGCAGAGTTAATAATGCAACAGTATAGATGTTCAGCTCAGACTCTTCCATTCTGTGCTCAGCAGAGAGCCTGTATTGTCCATCTCTCCAGGGAGAAAGGTTCCTGAGTCACCTGCCTGTGGAGGGCCAGATGCCTTGGGAGGCACTGGCCCTGCTGAGCATGATAACCAGCCAGTTCCAAATTAACTGATGGGAATAGGGCAGAGGAAGAATTAGTTCTCTTGGGTAAATAACTGCCAGCCCATGACAGCACAAGAAAATGTTGCAATGACATGTTCATTGAGTACCATTTAATAGAAGCAAAACCAAGAGCAGGAAGATTTATACAGCAGCTGTTTGCTTGCGAGCCAGATACATACCTGTCTGCCTAGAGGGTTGAGCTTGGGAGCAAAGTTCTGAAAAAATGCTTGTTAAGAAAAGCAAGAGCAGCTAAATGCTTTTGCCACCCACTGATTTCCTCTCAATCAGCTGCAGCAGTGGAAAGCAGAGTCAGTGTAAAGGGGCAGAGGCAGGTGCTTTGCATCATCAGCTTTGTGGGTGCAAGGCAGGAACAAGGTAGACCATGGACTTGGGCCAAATCCTTCAGGCTGGCTTGCAGGCTTACATCAGTCAGACAATACTAGTTTTACTTTTGGAGCATGCAGAGTTGCTAAATATCTGCCAGGAGCTTTAGTGTAGGACTGTGTTCCTCTCACCCTCCTTGTAAAACAACTGAAAGTACTGCCTGGTGCTTTTGAGACAAGAGGTAGGGGAAGCTTTCCATGCTGCTCATCCATATGAGACCCTAAATTTTCTGGCCTTACTCTGTGCCTTCACAGTAAACAGTAGGACTGAACATATCCAGCAGGATCATTCCCATATCTCCTCCATAAGTGCTTTACCTTAAATCAAGTGTCTAGCTGATGTGCGTATCCTCTTTGGTTACCTTAAGGTTGTTAATGAGATCAGTTGTTGCTTACAGGGTGGCATATTCGTTATGGATTAGGTGTCCTGCATATCTTCTGTCATTGTATCATCAGGCAGTTGTAAAAGCCATTCACTACAGGCAGTTTGGACCACTCTCCTCTAAAACTTGCCAGGATAGTTTGGCAGCAGGCAGGACGGTGGGCCAGGAAACTGTCCAGGTACCCTGTCTGGGCACTTCTGCCTTGGAGCAATCAGTCCCTGCCTGCACTACATGAGATTACATCTCTCACCCCGCCCCAGTCCCAGCTTGCACAAGACCTGTGTTGCCAAGTACATCAGGGCTCAACTCAGACCTCTCAAGAGTCCCCTGCATTTGGGGACATGCAGTGAACTCCTTGTACAAGCTGTCTTTGCAGTCCCACTACTGGTTTTGTTTGTATGGTGACAGTTCCCAGCCACTGTGGCCAATGAATGGGAAATGTTTCAGCCTTTTCACAATACAGACTTTACCTTTTTGTGCTGTACTTGACTTAAATAATTGAGGCTCATCTTGATAATTATTGGACCAGGCAGTAGCTAAAGGTTTCATTTGTAAGTTTGCATTTTAGAAATCACGTCCAAGGTTCAAAAATTCATCCTAAGACACAAGAACAAAACTAGAGATCGGGAGACCAGCACACGGAAGCAATTCTGGCTAAGAAGTGGGCTCTCCCTAGGACATAGGTGGAATGATTTCACCTGACTTTAGAGTGTGCAGTGTTGGTGTTTATAGTACTGCAGGATACACCATTGCAGTTCATGGGGAGAAATACGTGCTTTTTGGTACAGTTCATCTCATCTTGTAATCTGGATGTTTCAGACAGGTCTGATATAAATCTTGATCTTTTTTTTTCCTCCATTAACTACCAAGGTCTAGATGACAAGCTCTGAAATAAGTCTGAAGAGATAAGTGTCACCCTGGTGTTGCCTTTTTAGTAATTTTTGTTGGGAATTGCAATAAATGAGAATTCCAAGAAAGATTTGAGAGCAGTGAGGTAGTTTACCAGATGTCCCTCCAACACAGGGAGACAAATTTGCCAATATATTAAGGCAAGCTACTTGGGTAGTTTGAGGGGCTGATAGGGGGTTTTGACATGGGAATATGCTGTTAAGGCTGGAAGTAAAAAAATGTTTGTCTGCAGTTTGAGAGCTGTGCTACAAACAGCTGTAAGAAAAGTAAATGGTCTCAATGGTTCATTTGCTTGTCCACTGCACAAGAATTTGATATTCTCCCCCCTCAGGATTTTTTTTTAAATTTTTCGCCTGTCAGGAGAGTCTGGCATATCTCTGCATGTTTATGTGGTGTTTAGAAGAGCTTTTGATGTTGTGGTGCTACAAGTTCTGTAGTAGCTGTTGTTAGGCCTTCTCCTCTCCTGTCAGCATCCAGAGTTTGGTGAGGCCCTGGCACAGGTTGTCCAGAGAAGCTGTGGATGTCCCATCCCTGGAAGTGTCCAAGGCCAGGCTGGATGGGGCTTGGAGCAACCTGGAATAGTGGAAGGTGTCCCTGCCTATGGCAGGTTGGAACAAGGTGATCTTTCAGGCCCTTCCAACCCAAACCATTCTGTGATTCTGTGATTTTCCCAGGGTGTTGGACTGGTGGTTTGTGCAGATTCTGCCTCTCTTGGCAGAGTGGTACCTTGTTGATTAGTGTGGGCCTGCTGGTTGCTGAAGAAGACAGCGAGCAAAATTCACAGCAGGAAAATCAGACCATAGATACCCATTTTAGTTTAACTGTGGCAAATTATGGTACAAATTCCCACTTAGATGAATGTCCACTGCTCCCTAGCAGATGAAATGTCACCTTTCTCATATAGTTTTGGTAAAGCCTTCACCCAAGACCTGCCTGCAGCTGTAGAGCAGGGGCCTGCTGAGCCAATTTAGGTAGGTTTTGACTAAAACACAGCTCTGATTTACAGGCAGCAGCCTGATGCGACATGGCTTCATGAAGCCATGCCTGTCATCACCTCCTGCTAACATCCTTTCCACTGATTGACCATCTTTGTAACAAAATGTTCTTCCTGGTTTGCTTAGGGTGAAGAAACTGAAGGAAACATTTGCTTTTATACAACTATTGGACAAAAACATGAGTAACCTTCGCACGTGGTTGGCCCGGATTGAGTCTGAGCTTTCCAAGCCTGTTGTTTATGACATCTGTGATGACCAAGAAATCCAGAAGAGACTGGCAGAACAGCAGGTGGGAAATAGCAGCAGCCAGAGTAAATGAGCTAAAATGCTGCTGATTGGTCCTGGTATAAAATCACCTGTTTCTTTCCTTTAGTGAGCCCTTCTGACTGTTTGCTTTGCATGGCGTGTTCCTGCCAACATGCGTTACATGGAAAATTTTTATTTGCTTGCAGTAATTTCAGTATTGTATTGAACTACCCTCACTTCTCCCTATCCCCCTTCACCCAAGGAAAACATGCAAAATACAAACAAAAGCAAATTTGCTCAGTTCAGTGCAGCAGACTTCCTGGGGACTAGGCAGGGCAGAGGCAGTGGGCAGAGTACACGAGGATGACTTAGACTGACAAGGCGTGAATGCTGCTCTCTGCAAAGCGGCCGTAACAGATCCAAGCGCTGGGATTTGATGCGTTGCCCTCACTGGCTCCAGTTCTTCTCCCTTCCTTGCAGACAGCAGAGCAGGCTTGGCAGAGCAGGATGCTTTAGCTTTGGAAGGTGAGCTTGTGCAGACACGCCTTTGGCTGAGGTTTGATCCAGAGGCAAGCTCTGAAGATCCCTCAGGGCTGCGGGAGCTGGCGCGTGAATCCTGCTGAGACATCAAGTGTGAACAGCCTCGCACTGCTGGGTGTTGGTGGGCATTTATCTAAGGCCCTGGCTTACCAGGGGATCTTCGGAGAGGAGTTGGATAGTCCCGGAGTAAATTTCTCTAGCCAGCAGCCAGGCAAGGAAAAGGAATGTCTCCAAAGCACAGACTTGCTGGTGAAGTCATCCTTTGCTCAGGGCTGTGCTGTAAGTCTGCCCTGGTTCTAAGTACATGGCTGTCATCTGGCCTTTGTGTTAAACAGCAATATTTGCCCAAAAACTAAAGATCAAGAATAAGTCTGTCAAGTTTGGAAGCTTGGAAGCTTTATGGCATGTGCCTTTATGAACACATACTGGTATCCTTCCCATCCTTCTCATCCTTCCCATCCTTCCCATCTTTTCTCTCTGGCTTCTGCTTTTGTGTCTGAGGATCACTGAGTGACCCAGACCTGGGGACTCTGTTCTCTGCTGGTTGGTGTGGCTCTCCTTGCCCTCATGTCCCAAATGTCACGGGAAGGGCCAGCTCCTCTGTGACAGGAGTGGAGGTGGCTCCCACTGACTGCAGGAGCTGGTCAAACACCAGAAGCCTTGGCCCAGCACCTCTCATGGTTTCAGCTGCATTGTGAATGGTCATGTAAACAACAAGGAAGTATTTTCTTCTGATTCAAACCTTTTGCATTCTTAAAGGCTGTGATAAATTGCCAGGCAGAGCAGAGCATGGAACACAAAGGAATTGTGTCCAAACTAATTTATTTTTATTATGAGCATTCAAGCTTCAGCTGGCTATAAGAGCCATCATTTGTGGCTCAGAGCTACTTACTGCTTTATTTTTTTTTATGCTGTTTTAAATACAGACCTCTAGGCACCTCTAGACTCCTTCTACAGCAGCTTTTTAGCAGGCTGAGTATGAGAAGACTGTGCTGACTAAAAAGACCACAGTAAAAAGAAAAGCTGCTTTTGCTGCGCATTAGTGAAACATTTATCTGAATAGGACAAGTAAAAAGCTCTTTCCTGGTTTTATCTGAACAATTATTTCAGCAAGAGCAGAGCAGTGGTGAGAAATATGCCCTACAGGCTTCTTTTATTTGACATCCATGACTGGAAAAGCTTTACTTGTGCAGTCTTGAATAATGAAATTTAAAAGCCTTATGTATCCATAGAGGTGTTTTATGGCATGTTTGTTCAATTAAAGGATGACGATTACAACATGAATAATATTAATTTTAAGATTGCAAAGGTGTTTCACTAATGCAAAAATCTAATGCAGTGTGTAGTCTGTTTAAGCTCTCTGGGCAATGCTATGCAGAGTTGAAGGAATGGTCCCTTTTGGGGCTCCATGTATGTTCCTCACCTCCTCACTTAGTTTGTTGTGTTTGTCTCACTTAATGCAGTCAGGTCATTTGGAAAACAGCAAGGATTCTGCCTGGACTGTTCCATGAACCCAGGCGTGGCCTGAAGTAACGAGATCATGTCAGCAACATTATTATAGTGCAAGTTAGAATTAATTTGTAATCTGTGGTCAGAATTCTCATTGTCACTAATACACCTGTAAATTCGGTGGAATTTAATGAATTCAGAACAGACTCTCCAGGTACCAGTAGTGAGGTAGAGCCTGGTCCCAGCTGTAGAGCCTGTGTTGAAAAGACACTGATGCATCTTGCTCAGTAAATAGCTGTGAATGCTTAGTAACCTGTAAAAAATTCTGTTGGGTCTCCTTCTGGCAGTCTCATCCATGTAAAGAATTTCACTTCCGTATTCCTTAAAGCTGTTCATTACTACAAATCCCACAAGCCATATTTTGACCATTTATGGCTCAGCCCTTGGTTCAGGTACCCATGTAACCACTGAGGACTGCCACTGAGTGATTCTCAACTCCTTGCAGCTTGTTGAGTTCTGCGAAAAATCTTCCTTCAGTTCATTTTGTATTTACTACAAGCTGTGTCTGTTTCAGGGGGAGTTTATTTGTTTTATTTTGTTTGGGGTTTTTTTTAAGTCTAGAGCAAAACCAGTTCTGCTTCATTTGTTGACTGAAATCAGTAAATACCATTTAATGGGAACTCCAGTTCGCTGTTGTCAGGAAAACACTCATTTGTGTTTGTTGCTCTAGTGTTATTCAAGCAAAAGTCTCTGTATCCTTCATTAGAAAAGCCAGAAATGAGTTGAAAAAATGGAATTGTAGTGGCTATTGTAATTTTATTAATATTTAAAGTTAGTAGCATAGTACAGATATACCTTTTGAATAAGGAATATTTAGGAAAGGCACTTTTTTTCCTGTCTTTCACTTACACTGACTTTAGGAGTAGTGATGGGTACAGGTTGAGAGGCCAGATTGTCATGGAGGTGCAGGCTCTTGAAAAGAAACCTGTAGTGTAGTTTAGACAAAAGGTCTTTGCCAGACACTTCAAAACGGTCTGTCAGAAAAGGAACCCTACAAGAGGAGATAAGAAAAGTAGTGTAACACCAGGTACTTGTGTACTGTGTTTGTGTTTCATGCTGCAGCCTGTGATCAGTCACTGAAATGCACATACTGCACTAAGAGTTCTCTGATGAGCCTTTTCAGTGTAGTAACCTGATATGAGACAGTCATCTTGTGCTGTCAAAATTAATAAGAATTTATTTTTGGTATAGGTAAGGTTTGCATTTTGAATGCACATTAAAATTGTCCAGACAATGAGAAGATTGAGTTTAGACTGAGATGCCAAAGGTGAACAACCCTTTTTTGCATGCCGATTCTCTCCTGACCTGTGTCATCCGCACAGCTCATCCTGCAAGTCTTTTTAAAGCTAAATAAGCTTTTCCTGACACAGGAGCTGCTCTTTCCCCATCCTCTACAGCATTTGGAAAGGGCATGACTGAAGTGTAGCCACGCACGTTTCATTCCACTGACACTGTTCTTTTGCCAATGGCAGGATCTGCAGCGAGACATAGAGCAGCACACGGCGGGCGTGGAATCCGTGTTTAACATCTGTGAAGTCCTGCTACACGACTCAGATGCGTGTGCTAATGAGACAGAGTGTGACTCCATCCAGCAAACCACCAGGAGCTTGGACAGACGGTGGAGAAACATCTGTGCCATGTCTATGGAAAGGCGAATGAAGTACGTCTCCTGTTCTTACCCTGCAGAAGCCTGTGGCAGCATTTGGAGGAAACGCTGTAGCTTTTGCCACGGGCTGAATTTTGAGGAGGAAAAAAAGAATCCGAAGTTGATAGCTAGCTTGTGATAAAACCTTTCTGTTTTTGCTCTCTCAGAATCGAGGAAACCTGGCGCCTGTGGCAGAGGTTTTTGGATGACTATTCTCGCTTTGAAGATTGGCTAAAAGCATCTGAAAGTATAGCAGCTAGGCCTAATTCTTCAGAGGTTTTGTACACACATGCAAAGGAGGAGCTGAAGAAATTTGAGGTGAATTTTTTAACTGCCTTTTTTATGCTCAGCATCAGGCTGCTGAATACTTATTGTCTGTGCAAAATGCCTGGGTCTCTGGAAGACACTACTTTGGCAGTGGTAGTACAGAGAACATAAATAATTTGGTGAGTGTGCAGCTGCTAGACGTCTGTTTGTCTCCAGAATTTTTTTTTAATGTAGAGAATACAATGCTCTGAACAGACACTTATAAGTTTAAAGCCTTGCTTTTTATAGGCAAGAGACTTTTGTAGTTTGATACTTTTTTTTTTCTTTCTTTTCCCAGTGAGCTAAGTTTGAGCAGATTGGTTTAAAACACGGGTCTTAAAATCTGGATTTAGTTTTGCAGTTGGAAGGTCTGTTTTTAAGGGGGAGGGCATCATCTCTCTTGGTGGATAATATCCACATCCTGACTGTTATCAGGGAATGAGCTCCTCGCTTTGCCTTGCAGGCGTTCCAGCGGCAGATCCACGAGCGCCTCACGCAGCTGGAGCTGATCAATAAGCAGTACCGGCGCCTGGCCCGCGAGAACCGCACCGACTCCGCCAGCAAGCTGAAACAGATGGTGCACGAGGGGAACCAGCGCTGGGATAACCTCCAGAAACGAGTTGCTTCCATTCTCAGGAGACTCAAGGTAATGGCACAGTGGGGTGAGGGAGTGAGGAGCACTGGCAGGGTTCTGCAGGAATTACCTACGAGCAAAGCCTGCATCAGAGCAACTCTCTGTGTCCTGAGCTACGGGCGGAGCAGAGGAACTCTGGAAGGGTCACCGAGTACATGGCGTAAACCTGACCTTGGTAGATCGGTTCTTGGTAGCTGAAGAAAAGCTTAAAGGAATTATGAGTGCAAATTTTGGGAGGTCAGTTGCAGTACTCACTGCTCCTATCACACTTTCCTCTTACCCACTTGTAATGGGTGGATGTGTTCATGCACTTGTACCTTTCCATAGATAAGAGGCAGAGAGACAAAAAGGCCCCAAGTGCAGATATGGTTTGGAGTTTCCAACTCAGCTCTACTTCGTGCCAAGTTGTGATTCACCAGCAAGACATTAAACATGGAGATGTGATGGAAAGGCACAGCTCCTGCTGTGCTGCCTGCCTGATGAGGAATGTTGTTGAAGAGTGTATTTGTGACACTTCAAAGAAGCATCCTGCTCATCAGTTAAACTGATCTCTGGGCAGATACTCTGTGCTGTGCCCTGGGGGAAACTTGTCATTGCCAGATTTTTAAATACAGCAGTGCTGCAAGCAGCTGACAGGGAAAACTGTTAGCTCCCAAAAGTCAGTGGGTGAGGCAGTGAGAGCAGTGATGGGGTTTGATCTGTGCAGCTACAAATTGTTATATTTGGGATGTTGCATGATCCCTTTCCTGAACAGTAAATTGACTCATGAGAACAGGCAAGCTGCATGTCTGTTAGCAGCTTCTGTGTGGCATGCCATGCCAAACTGCATTAATTACACTGGCATGGTCGTCTGTGGTCCAGCCTCTCCATTGTAAAATCAGTAAAAACTGATTTTAATCTTATAGTTTTAATTACTTTAATTAGAGATGGGGTTTGCTTCCTTTGTTTATCTCTGTTTTAAGTTTAGAATAAATTACATGTTAAGCCTCAGTCCAAATAACTGTCACTGGTATAATGATGTGGGAGGAGGAATGTGTGGAATCAAGAATGTAATTTTATAGAAGCATCTTGAACTGCTAAAATTGTACTCCCTCTCTTGTACGAATAGTGTACTAGTATAGGGCACTGTTCTAGCATCACAACAGGAAGAGGACAGGTTTTATACATGGCATGCTACTGTTTGTGTCCTGATGGCCTTTAAGGTGAACAGGAGTTTTGAAATAAAACACTGATTTCAGAGAGCTCCTGTGACCTGTCTCTTTTAGTAGCTGAAGTCATTAACAGTGGCTCCTTTTTTCCATCCAGCACTTCACCAATCGGAGAGATGAGTTTGAGGGGACAAGGGAAAGCATCCTTGTCTGGCTCACAGAAATGGACCTACAGCTGACAAATGTGGAGCACTTCTCAAAAAGTAACTTTGATGACAAAATGCGCCAGTTAAATGTACGTATCCTTTGAAGCAGTTGTTTACTGTAGCCCAGTGATCCTATTGGGCTGCCCTCTCTTGACAGAACCATCCATTTTCTGTAACTTCACAATAGCCACAAGATATCTGTAGGACTACATTTGTTTGAAGACAGCAGTAAATTATTAAGGCATACTGTCTGAATCAAGATTAAGCTGTGCAGTATTTAATTCAGATTCAGTGTTCAAGCTCAGTTCTGTCCTGCCATTTTCTCCTGACAAAATGTGTCAGTGACAGTGGTACCTGGCCTGGAAAGCAGCAGATGTTGGTTAACAGTAAAAGCTACAATACAAAAGTCAGGGTTTATTTTCTTGTGCAAATCTTTTTTGAGTTTGCATTATAGTACAGTCTCTCCTCAGAGCTCGTGTTTGTAGCTGGGAATTTCAACAGAAATTAGGCATCAGGAATGTGCAGTGACTCTGAGGAATATACTAGTTCTTTGCTACATCATATGCTCATTTCTCCTTTCTCCCTGCACTGTTACTCTTTTGGGATGTGGATTTACTGTTGTGTAGGTTGGAGACCCAAGCAACCAAACAAACTTCTTGGCTACTGAGAAAAAGATTGTGTGTACCCGATAAAAAAATAAACTCTGATTAGCTGAACTCTTGTATCATGATTGTCTGCAGGCTCAGGACACTGCAGCCATATCGATACATGCATGGGTGAATGCCACTTCATTTGGAGTTGTAATTCTGCTGATAAAACAAACCTTTGGACCTCTTGAGTAAAAAGATATTTGCCACAGAAAATTAGACAACAATGTCAATTGCTGCTTGTCTTTCACTGCAGTGAGCTAGAAAACAGGGATAAAACCTTAGGCTGGAAAGGGCCAATCAAGAAGTAATTATTTTTCTTGTATGTTCCAAATAGGGTTTTCAACAGGAAATAACGTTAAACACCAATAAGATTGATCAGCTAATCGTTTTTGGGGAGCAGTTGATTCAGAAGAGTGAGCCTTTGGATGCCATCCTGATTGAAGATGAATTGGAAGAACTTCATCGATACTGTCAGGAGGTGTTTGGGCGAGTTGCCCGTTTCCATCAAAGACTGACTTCAAGGGATCCTGTAAGAAGCAACAGTTGTTTCAATGCTTTGACAAGATTTTGGTGTTTGAACTGCAATGCTTATTTTGGGTTTTGAATTGTAATTGCTTATTCCTAGCAGCTTGACTGAGTGGTTTGAGCTCCAAGGGGTCAGGAGCTCTGCAGTAGATGTGCCAGCCTTGCTAAATCCTTGTTGCCAATCTTTTCATGCCTCTCCATCTGCAGAATCTGGATAATAGCATGGAGGTAGTTCATAAGGTTCAGAATTATATAGTTGTGGCTTGAAGGCTTCTAAACCTTTTTTGGTGTTTTTAATACCATTTTGTTTTCCTTACCATCAATAATGTGCTTAGAATATCTCTAGATATATTTTTTCATCCACTCCATCTGTCCACTTTATTGTGAGAACCCTGAATGGGGAACAGCATGCACTTTGCTTTTCCCTAAGAACTTTCAGATGATTCTCATTTGCTTGGCCTCAGAAAGAAAGAATATCTGTTAGAAAGCCAGGTAAAGGAAGTAACGTGAACAACTACAAGTAACTGTTCACTCCTGCCTGAGCATCATTTCCTTACTGACTTGTTAAGTCCGTTTGGAACTGGGTACTCCTCCTGCAAACTGGAGAGATGTTATGGTGGTGGCTGAGTGCCTTGAGAGAGGGGAGGTAGCTGCTAATGTGAGGGTTGGTTTTGGCAAAAGAGGAAGAAGGCAGAAATTATGTCTCCCTTTAATTTTAGGCACATGGTCTTTGGTTGCTGCAGCTGACCACAGAACTGTCTCCAGTAGTACTGTGTGGCTCAATTATTAGCTCGTTAAGATCTCCTGTAAATCTTACTAATATGCAGTAAATGTTACTTATTTGTAGGGATTGGACGATGAAAAAGATAACTCTGAAAATGAGACAGATCAGGAAGACTCCAGAGAAATCCAGAATGATCCCTGGCATAAGAAGGCCATCAGCGAGGGGCCCTCATCGACACAGTCCCTTTGCCACCTTATGCCCCCTACTCAAGGCCATGAGAGATCAGGCTGTGAGACCCCTGTCAGCGTTGACTCCATCCCACTTGAGTGGGATCACACAGGTGATGTGGGAGGTTCTTCCTCTCATGAAGATGATGAAGAAGCCACGTACTACAGTGCTCTGTCAGGTGAGAACCAATGTCCAGCAGTTTGGTTTAACATGGACAGCTGGAGGATGTCCCTGTGTGGGAAGGGAGGGGATTGAAGTCTTGCTCCCACATCGTTGGTTGGTTTTCAAGTATCATTAATAGATGTGGGCAGACTCATCTCTTAGATGTCTTGATGGAAGAAATGATTCTGTCTAAACCAAGCTTTTATTTTTAGAAACATAAGGTTTTAGAAGTCTTGCTGTTTAAGAATGTTTGAAAATGGTACCAACCACTTACTTTGTTCTTTGTCTTTGCTGTCCCTCATTGTTTCAGTTGTTTTTAATAGTTGGAAGATATTGAATAGTGAGGAAAATGACATTATTCTTTTTTCAGATGTAGAAATCACTGAAA
This sequence comes from Callaeas wilsoni, assembly GCA_013398955.1. Classification (NCBI taxonomy): domain Eukaryota; kingdom Metazoa; phylum Chordata; class Aves; order Passeriformes; family Callaeidae; genus Callaeas; species Callaeas wilsoni. The sequence continues at coordinate 101,029 of VWPU01015708.1, read as the reverse complement.
ACCCTGAGGCATATCTTAAAATGACCACAAAAACTTTGAAAGCATCTTCTGGTAGGCACCTGCTAATGCATGTGTCTGAACATGGCAATCTCCCTGTGCTGCACGCTATATTCCTCAACCTCTCTCATACGTAATGTCTGACTTCCTGCCTTGTGTGGACACCATGTCTCATCCTGTCATGGTGTTCTTACGCTGCAGTATCCACATGGACATTAAAAGCAGTCAAGAACACACCATTTAGATTTTGCCTGGTAAATGCCAAGGTGGTTAATGTGCATTTCATTGTACTGATCCAAAGTCTTTTGGTTCTTTCTCGGTGGTTTGCTCTGGGTAGTATCAATTTTTGGTTGTTTCTAATTTTGGTTGCATAACCACTGAAGGCGGTAGCTCCAACTCTGCAAGTATTTTTTTTTGTGATTTGTGCATGACAGAACTATGTGTGTCCTGTCTGTTAAATCCAGAACAAACATTCTCCAAAGCAGGACATGTCTAACTCGTCCCTACTGACATGTTGCAGATGCGTGATAGTTATTGTTGGGATGCAAACTTCACAAAACCACGGTGCAGCCTTGTCTTTTGGTTTTTTTGAATACTCATTCCTGTATTCAAGCATTTTCCAGAAGAAAACAGAATGTCCCATAACTGCATGGCTCTCATCTCATTACCTTTGAAACACTGTTGATGTTTTGCAAATGTGCATGCTTTGCAAGGAAAGCTGCAAAACTGTCATTTTTATGCCATAACTTGATGCCATTTTATTCAAAGCGCTTTCTAACTTACTACAAAGCAACAGCTTCCTCGTGGAGGTGGAAACTTGCACTCACGGTGTGTGGTTTTGGTTTTCTTTGTTTCAGGAAAGTCTGTTTCAGAAGCTCATCCTTGGCATTCTCCAGGTAGCCCAGTTTGCAGGAAACACAGATATAACCAGGCAGAGATGGTTGGAAATGTGTTGTCTGGACCAGAGACAAGTACTCCTTATAAACCAGACTATGTGAGTTGGAGGCTCTGTGGGCACTGAACCTGTACTACAGAGTCTGCTTGTTCTGTGTAACTCCATCCTCTTCCCTTCTCCAGCATCAAGGAAAAGATTAGTTGGGATGGGGAATTTTCACTTCAAGCAAATGAAGACATTATTTCTGGTGGCTCAGGTTGGACTCCTGGTCAGTCAGGGTCTGGAGGAACTTCCTTCCTCTGTTGTCATAGGACAAGTCTAGAAGAATTTAACCCCCACAGAGGAGAGGGCGTGAATCTCTTGATACTAATATACCTCCCTTTCCTAAGCAAATTTGGAGGATCCTTTTCTAACATGCAACACACCATTTAATCTGCTTCTAGGCACTGAAAAATGTGCCAAAATGGCTTACTGTCCATTGGTACCTTAGCCTTGGTGTCTGTTTGCCAGCCATGGCTTCACCAGCAGCTGCCAGTCTCAGTGGATGTGGGCCCATTGTCAGCACTCTTCCAGACTGGGTGGTACTGGTATCTGGCTGCTTTTGTCATCATTAATCCAGTCTCAGAGCTTTAGAGTCAATATTGCCAAAACCCACAGTCCAACAAAGAGCATCAGCAAATGTACATTGTCTGGTACATGTAGTGCAAAAGAATTAATTTGCCATGTCAACTCTTGTAGTAATTGGCATGACCATGGTGTGTGTTTGTTTACTGGAAAGGCACAGAGAGCCAGTGTAGACTGTTAGCAAAGCTGCAGAAGCCCAGTGCTAAATCTGATATGCAAGAGCTCAGCAGCAGCCCAGCCACCCCAGAGTAACATAAATTAAGTTTGACCTTTGGCATCCTGTTAACCTGCAGGGCTCACCCACCAAAATGTCATTCCAGGTGAAGCAGCTCAGCTCTGCAAGCAGCAGCAACAGCAAGGAGAAGATTCCATCTGCCAACATGAGTGATGAGGAGCCCCAAGATGACCAAGAACTTGTAAATATAGCAGCAGCAGAGAAGCAGTCAGGTACAGAGCATTAGGAGTGGCTTTGGGGCTGTGGTGTTTGTCCTGTGACTCTGGGGGCACAAAGCAGAGGTGGCACAAAGGCAGCCCATTTGAGAACAAAAATAAAAAGTTAATGTATTTTGCTGAATTTGTAAGTTTCACTGAGCTCCCTTCTCATCTGGTTCTGTCCAACCCTTGTGTGCTGTTCAAAGCTTTCACATTTTCTGCCAGAACTGAGATTTTTCTTTCATAATACACTTCTGTCTCTTTGCTGCTTGTTGTAAATGGGAACAATTTCACTTTTGTCTAATACTGAACACTTCAGAGACTTTTAATCAGAGTTCAAACCAAAGTCTCTGTCTAAAATAAGATTGCTATGTGGAGTTGTACAGCTCCCATTTGCAGAAATGTTTTGTCAAAGCTGGTAATGTATTCTGTTCTTCAGTATCTTTACAGTGGTCCTTTCATGCAAACAGACCAGCAAGCTGGTTCTCTTGACCTTTTAGGACCTCATTCCTGGTTTCAGGTGCTTGAGATTGTAACAACACATTGTGCTGCAATCATAAAAGCAAATCATGTGATAAAAAGAAGGCTGCAGCTACATGCATCAGCTTACTTAGTTTGTGTCTCTGGTCTCACAAATGGTCCAGGGTTGTGTCCCATATGTGGAATGAATAGGAAAAGCCTGAGAATAGTTTAGAAGTGCTTTCAGAAAGTATTAGTGATCACACAGGTGGCATCTCCATGTCCTTTAGCACTGAACTGATGAAACATAAGAGTCATTAGAATGGTTTGGGTTGGAAGAGACCTTAAAGTTACCTAGATCCAACCCCCCTGCCATGGGCAGGGACACCTTCCACCAGACCAGGTTGCTCAGAGCCCCATCCAGCCTGGCCTTGAACACTTCCAGGGATGGGGCATCCACAACTTCTCTGGGCAACCTGTGCCGGGGCCTCAGCACCCTCACAGTAAGGAATTTCTTCCTAATACCTAATCGAAAGCTGCCCTCCATCAGTTTAAAACCATTATCCCTTGTCCTGTCACTTCATGCCCTTGTCAAAAGTCCCTCTCCAGCTCTCTTGGAGCCCCTATAGGCACTAGAAGGTGCTCTAAGGTCTCCCCAGAGCCTTCTCTTCTCCAGGCTGAACAGCCCCAACTCTCTCAGCTTGTCTTTACAGGAGAGGTGCTCCAGCCCTCTCATCATCTTTGTGGCTTTCTCTGGGCTCTCTCCAGCAACTCCACATAGACATAAAACACAAACCCACGTCCTAACTGCTGGATCATATTTGCCCCATGATGAATTTTGGTGTTCACTAAATCACAGCTGGGCTCATTGAATTCTATCTCCTTAGATTTGGTCTGTTCTTCCAAGTGAATTAAAACATCTGCAATTAATGTGATTAACATTCTGTGTAGCATTGCTGTGTGGATAACTTGACCAGCAATGTGAAATTTAGACACTGCAGAATCTCAAGAAAAGATGTGGCTGAATAACAGTAATACATTACAGCAATTATTTGGTCTCAAGTAGAACAGAGAATAATTTACTTGCAAAACTTCTTTCATCTGTTTTACCCACTTCTTCCTTTACTGAAGATTTAAATGGTTTCTTTCTATGATTTGCAGGCATTATTGATAGGTGGGAGCTCATCCAAGCTCAAGACCTCAGAAATAAACTTAGGATGAAACAGAAATTGCAGCAGTGGCAGCAGCTGGACTCAGACCTCAGTGACATCTCTGCTTGGCTTGATAAAACTGAGGAAGAGCTGGAAGAGCTGCAAAAGGTGAAGATTCCAACCAGCATGCAGGCATTGGAACAAAAGGTCAAGAAGCTGAAAGTAAGTTATGGCATACTGAGAAGAGGGATTTCAAGATGCTGATGGTTTTTTATCGCTGTGTTCTCCTGGGATCAGTTGGCAGTGTGGATGCCAATAGCAATGTTCCTGTGCCACAGAGGAGCTGAACTGCTCTAATCTAAGAGGACTAAAGGTCCTAGGCAAGGTGTTTCTGTCTTCATGTACAGAGATTGGCAGGCAGAAGTAAAAACCTCTCCACTTTTCCCTTTCTGTTTTCTTGCACAGTGATATTGACATCTTTTCCTTGTTCTGTGCCATTCCCCTCTATGCAAACCAGAAACAGATTGAAAATTAGCCAGGTCAACAAGCTGCAAAGTCTAGGCTGATTTTTTTTTTAATTGAATGAAGGGCAGGGTGTAATTCCACCAGGAGACTGACAAAGAACTGCTCTAAAGCTGTGGTTTCTGCAAGTTGAGCCAGCAGGTTGCCAGGGCACATGTGAGTGCTGGGGCCCTGAGACTCAGGTAACAAAATGCCTCAGGTTGAAGTCTAAAAGAGCAAGTGTTCCTAAAATCTGTTGAAGTGCAAAATCCCTGTGTGCTCACCCCTCACTAGCTGCCCCATGTGGAGTCACCCTGAGGCTACTGCTCAGTCTGGTGTCACCCTTGGGGTGATGCTCATAAACAGAACACTGCAGGACAGAGGAGGGATTTCTTAGGCATGCTGAGAGTATGTTTAAGCCTACACATCCTGGAGTAGTTATTAGGCCAGGGACAATGACTCTGCACTCCAGTAAGATCGACTCTGACTCCTTCGGCCCGTCTGGATTAGGCACCAAGCACTGGGAAAGGTTTGATGGTGCCTCCCGAGTGGAGGGAGCTGTTTCCCTTCAGCCTGGAGTTGGGTGTCTGACCTCCTCAAGGAGCAGAGCTTCACTTCTCTCTTCAGCATCTGCTTAAGAGGAGTCCAGCTGGCTGTAAATCCCCTTTTCAGACAGTTTGGCTTTATAGGGGTGTTAAAAGAGCCAGTGTGTTCTAAGAAGTGAATTTCATGAAGTGTCAGGACATCCCAATTGCCTGGGATAAGGATAAAGCCAGTCTGCCTTCAGACTGGCTTACTGGTGTTCAGAAGTCTGTGGTGGACTGTTTGCTTTGTCTGATATTGAAAGAAACTTTATTGCCTGGAGGAGAGGGACGGGATTCTTTGGTGGGTGAAAAGTAATTTAGACCAGCAGTCTTCAACGAGTGGGACTTGGATCTCGAGAATATAAAGATTGGCACTCTTGGACAGAAAGGCTGCTGAGAAAAGCAATCTGGGCTCTGTGGCTTGTGGGATTCATCCTGCAGCTCTTACTTCCCTACTGCAAGAGCAGCTTGGAAAAGACTGAGTACTCTTGATTCCAGCTGTAAACTGGAGGGTACAAGGAAGGTATTGTTTGGCATTCTTTTTTTCCAAAAACATTCAGAAATACAGGCTCAGCCTTAACATAAAGGTGGTTAGCTGGTAAGACCGTGACTGCAAATTCGGTATTATTCTGCCTGCAATTCTAAGGGAGAGGACGAAAGCAGGCAGGACTGCCTTCTGGGAGGACCTTGAGAAGTCAGAGAAATGGGCTGATGGAAACTCAGAGCAGAGAGAAGAAAAATAATTTCTCACAATGGGGTGGTCTGGTGTGGGACCAGGGGCCCAGAGGGGGTGGGGAATCTCCATCCTGCAAGATACTGAAAATTTGAGTGGATGAGGCTCTGATCATCTTCTTTGGGGTTTGAGGTTGGTCCTATTTGAAACAGGAGAATGGAGTACAGACCTCCAGATGTCCCGTTAGCATATGTCTAGGATTCTGAGGTGGCAAAACCTTTATCAATTAGGAGAAAATACCATGTGATGATCTATGGGAGTATTTGTCCAAATGTCCGGGAAAGAGGCAGCTCAGAGGAACTGAAAGGCAGATGTGGATTAAGTTGTAATGCCTGTGACTTAGGGAGAAGCACAAGCCCAGCCACACTTCTTTTCTTCAAAGTGAAGGTTTTGGCTTTAAAAAAACCCCAAACATAAACCTACCTTAATGTGTTTCTTAGCAGTATTGAAAAGCCACCAGATTCAAACATCCTTCTGAGGATACTTCTGAGTGCATGGTTTTATTGTAAGTAAACAACCTGGTTTTCATCGTTCATAAAAGCTCCTAATCCTCTTTTTCTACCAGGACATGCTTAAAGCATTTGACAACTACAAAGCAGTGTTGCTTTCTGCTAACCTGAGCAGTAAAGAATTCCAGAAAGCAGACAGCACAGAGTTCAAGGAGCTGCAGAACAGGCTTCGGAAGGTCAACTTGGACTGGGAGAAAGCAACTCGTGCACTGGACAACTGGAGGAAGGGTTTACAACAAGCCTTACTGCACTGCCAGGTGCATATCATGTGCCAGCTTGTAAGGGTAAACTTTGGGATGCTGTTGAGGAGAGGGCAGAGGGGTAATTCCTGCACATCAGTGGAATGGTCACTCACAGTCCAAGACACTTAGTTTCCTTATAAAGTTACCTCTGATGGATTGAATTGGTTTGGTAAAAGTACCTTTGAAGTGGATAATGCCCTTCTACTACATAGGTGGAGTAGTTTAACAAGGTTTCTGTACCCTCACTAATTTGAATTTGTGGTGGTTCTGTCTAATCTGGGCTGGGCATTTTGTTTGTAGGTGAAGACACTGCAAAGGTGTTTTTTTCTCTTATGTGGTAATCGTTTTGTTTCTCTAGGATTTCCACGACCAGAGCCAAAAACTAATCCTGTGGTTAGCAAGTGCTGAAAGCCGGAGGAATGAAGCCCAAATTACAGATCCCAATGCTGATCTCAATACAATACTGGAATGCCAAAAGGAGCTAATGGTCAGTGTAATCTTAACTGCAGCACCTCAGCTCTCAGCACCCAGTGAAGAGCAGGGTGTTTATGTCTCACAGTGTGTGCAGCCTGTCCTCTAACCTGCTGTACTCAGGCGTGTGGGCGGTTTTTGAAATGGACCAAGATGTTGCCTGTACGAGGCACTTTTCCATAATTACACATCATAATTAAGTTGCTTATGAGCAGTCTTTATGCTGGAGTGAGGCTTCCAATTTCCAAAATTTAATGTCTTCTCTGTATGAATTACCTGCTGCTAGAACTATTTTTAGATGTTAATTCAAGCAGGTACAACCAGTCTCTTCAAGAGAACTTCATTTCCTTTGTAGCTGTAATAACCATTCCTGGGCCTTGTGGATTCTCAGGCAGGTTGTGTTGCTCTTTAAAGCTTTCCAGAGTTCCTCCTTTTGGGAGAACATCCGTAAAGTTGAGGGTAACATTCTGTTGTGCTGGTTTTTGTTTGTTTGTTCTCAGCAACTGGAGAAAGAGCTGCTGGAGCAACAGCTTAATGTAAACTCCCTCCAAGAGCTCACTGCTTACCTGCTGCTGAAATCAGATGGTGATTACATTGAAGAGGAAGAGAAGGTCCATGTAATTGGAACAAAACTGAAACAGCTGATTGAACTAGTCTCTCATGACTTAAAAACAATACAAGGGAATCTGGTGAGTTGGAATTCAAATACTCATTCGGAGATCTTCCTTACTGAATAGAAATAGCATATTAAGAGCGAAGGTATTTGTAAAAAAACTGACTTAAAAGCTTAAGTACTTCTACCTTCATAAGCTGAAAAAAGAACAGTTCTGGCTGTAGGAATGACTTCAGCACCCCAAGGCTAGTGCAGTATTGTAACAGAGGGGTTGTGCTGCCTCTGTCCTCGAGGGGTTTGAAGAGCAGAGAGGATAAAGCTTTGAGTAAGGCTTTTGGTCAGGTCTTGGAGCAGGAGTTTGGACTAGATGAACTTCCTGAAGTCCCTTCCAACCTGAATTTCTGTGATCCAGACCAAATATCAGGCTAGGAGTGTGTGTAATGAACATGTAGGAGTTGAAGTTCATAGCAATGGGTTGCTTATCCTGAGGTCTGTCAGAGATATTTTCAAGTTAATACCTGTACGCACCCATTCCATTGTAATTCCTTCAGTCTGGGCACTCTAAAACATTTCTTTGTTCTGGGGAGCTGGTCATGCTCATGTAAAGGGGCAGTGGGCTGTGCACCTACAGAGGCAGTGAAAGGTGATCTTTGCACTTCATTTATTGTCAGTTTTGAATGTGCTTTTTAAAGAGAAAGGTGGTGTTATCTTGTAGGATACCAAAACATTCCTGCTAGTTCCAGATGAGTTGGACTCAGGAGTCTATAATCCAGAAGAAGAGAAATCCAGCCCTGCTGTGAAGAAGGCAAGTATTTTTTTTTTCTAATATTTTGCTATCAGCATATAGTGTATTTTAACATATTTAGTATGGAAGTTCCTCAAATATAATCATTTTACCTTTTAGGTCCATGTACTTTATTACAGAATTTACAGTCGGACCTTAAAGTCTACAGCTCTCTTTTCTGAGAAATTCCTTGTATTTTCTGAAACCTGGATACTAAAAGCTGTTTCTCTCAACAGATGGCCCTCAGGAGAACTGCTGATGGCAGAGATGGCAGCAGCACAAGGTAATATTTTATATATGTGTGATCTTTTGAAGAACAGTGAATATGGCAGAGATGAGCTGTGTGCCAGCAGAAACCTGGGCAGCTGTTCCTTGTAGGTTGACACATGGCTGGAGGTGATTTCTGCCTACCTGTAGTGTCCCTTCTACTTACCAGCTCCGGGCTGTTCCTTAGGGAATGGTTTCCTTTAGCACGCCCGCTCCAGGACCTCTGCAGTGATGTGCAACCCTGGCTTGGGAAAATATTTTTTGTGCCAAATAGGGGATACTTTAGTTTTAAATCGTCCTTTAATTCCGTCAGCATGCTTGGAAAAAGAAACTTGCCCCTGAGAGCCACAAACAGACCATGAAGGATAAAGAGAGAGCTTAACCCCCAGTCCACTGGGGCCTGTTCAAAGGGTAGCCCTCAGTAATGCCGGGGCAGAGAAGAACCTCATCAGTGTGAATGATGTCTTTCCTTTGTGCTTCAACACCTATTTGGAATGGTCTGTTTGCCTCCTAGGAAAAGTTAAGTTTTATCTGAAAATAGGGTAAAAACAATTTATTTAACTCAAACCCTGACGTGCCTGTTGTTCTTCGTTTCTCCTTTTCAGGAGCGAAAGCCATCCACAACTTGTGCAAGCAAACCCTCGGTCTCCCTCGTTCTTCTACCGAGTGTTACGAGCAGCTTTACCTCTCCAGCTGTTCTTCCTGCTGCTTTTGCTCCTGGCTTGCATGATCCCCTCCTCTGAGGAAGACTACAGCTGCACCCAGGCCAACAACTTCGCCCGCTCCTTCTACCCCATGCTGCGCTACACCAACGGGCCCCCCCCGACCTAGGACACCCTGCAGTCACACCAAAACACTCTTGGGTGGTGCTTTTTTCTAGCATGCTGCTCTAGCATCAATCAAGCAGCGAGTTTCACATCTCAAAATGTATATCTTGACAAAATTTCAGTGTTTTTGTACGGAAAACAAAACTTTTTCTATAGATTTTTTTTTTAAACTGTAAGCAACACACTTTATACTTTGATGCAATAGATACACTATTTTGTAGGGGCAGTGCTCTTAAGCTTGCAAGGTGTTTGGATACTGAGTTATTAGATGCAGAAACAACATCACCGTAATCATAAACATAGCAGTCTGTCTTGGGTTAGCATAACAAACAAGCAGGTGAAGAGAGACCTCATTTAACATGATTTCTGCACGCACTTCACATTACTTGTATCTTTTGGTACTGTAGTCACTTGGTGGAAACAAAAATTACATATTTTTGAATCTTTGTTATTGTATTTTATTCATCTAACACATTCAATATCATGATGCACATTTGTTTTGTTTGACATAAAGTGTTCTAGTGGTTAGGACTGCTGTGTTGTCTTTTTATACCACCTTTGAAATAAGGAATTGCTGCATTGCATGGAAATGGTTTATAATGCACATATTTTCTAGATGAACATGATTATGTAGACTATCCCTGATGTATACAAATAGTGCAATGACTTTTTTAATGAAAGATTTTTTTTCAGTTTTTAACCTGCTGAATAGTGTACAGTACCTCGGGAGAGAATTGTGCATTTTTTATAAGCTTTGTTTTTAAAATGAAACTGGCGCGTGGGCAGTGGCTGGAGAAACACTGTGTACAGTCAGCACTGCCACTGCCCCTCGGTTGTACAGTTTGAGTACTGTCATTAAAATTTTGCCAATGTCTGCAGGACTGTGGGTGTGTCTGGGGGGGACACCAGCTTTATGTTCCTTTGCACTGCTGGCAGAGTCGATTTCTTTGCCTGCTATCGGAGTGCTGCTGGAAGAAGCACAGCCACTGCCTTGCTTGTCAGAGCCAGAGATCACAAATCCAGCAGTGGGGCCTTTGTTCCGTGGCACAGATCCTTTCCGTTGCAACTGATTCCCTGGAGGAAGAATACAAAGTTGAACCAATTAATGCTTTTTGCTAGTTTGAAATGATGGGTTATTTCCCACCCTGGATCTGACTTTCTATAGTGGGAAGATGCACATGGAGGAGAGCTCAGTGCAGTAGTAAGGGCTTTGGTCAAATGCTTTTTGTGTGTTGCAATGAAAATCACCCAGGAATTAGCCACTTTCTGTAATGCTTACCCATAGAAAATAAGGTCCCTGATTAGCCTGTGAGAGTTCTCCCACCCTTTCTACACTTGTCACCACTGGTGCTTGCTGATTCCCCATCTTCTGGCAGGAGGATCTACAAAGCAAATGGCTTTGTCCTGATGTTCAGAGAATGGCCAAACCAAGAGCTTTTCCCCAGCTGTGGTGGCAAACCCGCTGTGGTTTATTTCCAGGATATTAAGCTAAACTCATAAGCTGTGTTGAGGTGCCAGACTTGGGCTCCAGCACCAACAGCTCTCACACTGGTGCTGTATCCAGAGATGGATCCCACTCACCCCTCTCTGCACATGGCCACACACACTGTCTTCTCTCCCTCTGCCATCATTATTTGATATTTTCAAAGCAATTACTTTAAGATGGAGCCCATTTAAGTTTCTTCCTCTGTAGAAGTGAGCCAACTCTAACCATTATTTCATTGCCAGGTTGTCACAAATTCCCATGCAGACCTTTCTGCCAAGAAGTAATAGGCAGTTCTTCTTCCATTAAAGAACCTGTGCAGGGGAAAAAAATTGAACAATGTTAAAAGGTCTAAGGAAAATTTCATAGCCTACAATTTCCTTTCATTATGAACAGTTATATCAAATTGTTGAGCTGATGTAATATATAAAAAGAGGAGCTTTCAAGAAATTATCTCAAAATGTCACAGAAAAAAAAAAAGGTCTGGAAAATAGCTTAAATCTTTTTTCTTCCAAACCTATTTTAAATAGTTTTATTTCCAATTGATTATTGTAGGCTGACCCTGAAGTCTGCTTTAAACAAGTAATTTTATATCCCCACCAATTTCTTTCTGTCATCATCCCGCTCAGGACTGGGTTGTTAGTGGCCAGGGAAGGGAGAAAAAAATATATATAAAAGCGAGGGCATATAAAAGAGAGGGGAGATGCAGTAGTGAGAGCAAGCACAACCCCATTGTGGTTGTGCACATGCATTGTAGGAATCAAACCAAGCCAAAACTAGTTTTGAGCTGAATTCTTATTTTTTGGCAGTGAGATGAGGCCTCAGTCTGTTTTCAGCTATACCTACCCCCCTCCAGCATAGTCAGCAGCCATGAGAAGGCTCCAGGGAGACCTAAGAGCAACTTCTGGTACCTAAGGGGGACCTAAGAGTGAGCTGGAGATGGGCTTTTTACAAGGGGATGTAGTGGTAGGACAAAGGGTGATGGCTCTAAACTGACAAAGAGCAGCTTTAGATTAGATATTAGGAAGAAATTCCTTGCTGTGAGGCTGGTGAGGTGCTGGAATAAGCTGTTGGGAAGCTGGGGCTGCCCCACCCCTGGAAGTGTTCAAGGCCAGGTTCGATGGGGCTTGGAGCAACCTGTTGTGGTGGAAGGTGTCCCTCAGACACTGAGCACACACATAACATGCTCATGAGACCAGGCTGAGCTCAGCTACGGGAGAGAAGTGAACAAAAAGCCATAATATTTACATTTCATGATGCCTGTTTAGTCAGCTGCACCAATCCACAACAGAACGAAACACAACATCAGATAAATCCCGTCAGTTCACAGAACTAAAGACAGCTGGGGGAAAGGGAGGGGCTGAGGTGTTGTGGGGCTGTTATCATATTACCATAACACACATAAAGTGCTTTAAAAGGCATGGCTTTCAGTCGGGAACCCATTTCCATTACAAACTCGCAGAGAGTCAGATGTTGAAACTAAAATGACAGGACTCAGAGCAAAAAATTTTGTGGAGAGCGGGTGTAGGAGATGTGCGGTAGGCACTGATAATGGCTGTGCCAGCTCCTGTGTGACACTGATGAGTGAAGAAGGCTTTACCTGTTGAGGCAGTGGCAGCAGATGTTGGCATTTTTGTAGCATAGCAATCTCATTTTCTTCATGCACTTAAAATCAAAATTGCTGACATTCAGCAATGCATGAGGAGTGTAGGTGACTCCTAAATGCAAAGATGGAGTTAAATAATACACAGATCATAAATAAAACGAAGTCTTAGCTATGAAAGTGTGCAGTTTAATGCACCACACTTCACTTTAGCAGTAAAATACTGTGAAAAATTAATGTAAATAGTACTTACATGCCATGTTTTAGCAATCCACTTGCTTTTAATCTCCCATTTGCAACAGTCTCTTTAGAATTGGATCAGGCACTGGGTCAGCACAACAGATGACCACATCTGAACTGCTTTGCTGACTCACTACCTTCCAGGACCTAAGTAATGTCAAACCATTTTTTCTGAGAGATGGTGGTGATAGCAAAGGTATTTCCATGGCTTCTGGCTCCGACTGTATGGAAGTGTGAAAAAATGGCCTGGAGTGAACTTAGAGGAAACTGAGAAGTTGTGTTCACATCCCAACAGTGCAGAAATTACAGGATAAAATTCAGTTGCTGCTCCCTGGCTGGAACATGGTTGGCATGTTCAAAACTATTCCACGGTGAGTCCCCACACCCACAATCTGCAGCCAGCACCTGCTAAGGGGGATGGGATGAAGGGTGTAGAGACACCTGGCTAGGCCCTGTAGAAATCCTTTTAGGGAGGGGAGCTCTCCAGGGAGACTCGGAGCAGCTTCCAGTACCTGAACGGGCTGCAACAGAGATGGAGAGAAACTTTTGACAAGGGCACAGAGTGACAAGGCACTGCGGGGGTGTTGAGAGGCTGGAACAGGTCACCCAAAGAAGTTGTGGATACTCCTTTCCTGGAAATGTTCAAGGCCAGGTTGGATGGAGCTCTGAGCAACCTGGTCTGGTGGAAGGTGTCCTGCCCATGGCAGGGGAGATGGTCCCTTCCAACCCAAACCATTCCATGATTCTATGATAAAAGTCCAAAGAAGACAAAAATTCTTACCTCAGAAGAGGATGATCTCTGGTGACAGCTCAAATAGGATCAGCAGACAACTTTCTGGGGCTCCCTGCATTTTTAGGCTCTGCTAAACCACTGTAATGATGCAAATACAGCAAATATCTTTCATACTCCCCAGGTCATCAAGAGTAAAATTAAAAATTCCAGCACTTTAAAGGATGCTCTCCTTTTACCACAAATGATCCCTATATGGATCTATCATTCAGTCAGCAAGGAATTAACATAATGTGACTATGGAAATATGCATATTTATTAAAAAAAAAAATCTTCAAGTCCTTAGTTTGCTAACCTGTCTTAGTTTGCTATTTTACAGAAGCACTTACCCTGTTGGGCACTATCTCAAGGGAGAATGTTTCAACACATCCACATATCATTCCCCCACACTCTCCTCTCTGACTAGAAACATGACAGCACTAAAAATGGGAATTTGGAGGAAGACAGAAGTGTGGAAAAGGTCTCACATTCCTGAAGACAAAGCATTTCACCTGTCTGAAATCATATTTCTTTAAAAAAGAATAAAAGGAAAAAAAGAAAAACAGCCAAGGTTGTTTTACCATCTTGTTCCAGTTCCAGACTTGAGAGAGGAAACTCAGCATGTTTTCCTCATGTGTGCTGTTAAAAAGTTTGGCCTTCCTTCCTTTTTCCATTCCTTTCTTCTCTTTATTTTTTAACCCATGGCAATCGTCCCTTTTGCCTGAGCCAGGTTTGCTCACCTCTGTGAACACTCCAGAACTGCAGCACGATTTCTCCAAGTAGCAGTCCCAGCAGAGGCTGAGTTACAGCCAAGCAGTGAAGGAAAGCAGTAAAACAGCCCCTCCTCGAGCCCCTGCAGGTCCTGAGGACTCCACCCATTCACACTGAGACTGGAAAAGCCCCGAGATGCAAATGGAAGTGTGACAGCTCTGCTCATGGCTGGCAGGGACAGGGACGTGCTCCACACCAGGAATACAGCATCTGAGAGAGGCTGGGGGATCCAGACCCAAGACAACCCCAATATCCCTCCAGAGAGACACCCAGGCATCCTTGTCAGTCACTCTGCCACACACCTCCCTGTGCTGTAGGAGATGTACATCTCCGTATCCCAATGTGAACACAGCTACATTAATCCAGACTCCACAGCTGTTGACTTTTACAGAATCACGGAATGAACTAGGCTGGAAAGGACCTCTAAGATCATCTAGCCCAACCTATGACCTAACACCTCCTCATCAACTAAACCATGGCACTGAGTGCCATGTCCAGTCTTTTTTTAAACACGTCCAGGGACGGTGACTCCATCACCACCCGCGGCAGATTGCAGTGTCCCTCTTTCAGTNTTCTAACATCTAACCTAAACTTCCCCTGGCGCAGCTTGAGGCTGCGTCCTCTCATTCTGTCAGTGGTTGCCTGGAAGAAGAGCCCGACCCCCACCTGACTACAGCCACCCTTTAGGGAGTTGTAGAGAGTGACAAGGTCACCCTGAGCCTCCTTTTTTCCAGGTTAAACAGCCCCAGCTCCCTCAGCCGTTCTCCACAGGGCTTGTGTTCCAAGCCCTTCACCAGCCTTGTTGCCCTCCTCTGGACGCGTTCAAGAATCTCAACGTCCCATTTTAAAACACTGTTAGTAACCTTTAATAAAATTACGTTCAACAAGACAAAAAGTAGGTTAAAATCACATCATTTTCCTATTTGTACTGTGCTAATAGCAACATATATGAACAACAACACCACGTGGCACAAAACTGCAGCATCACCCTATTACAGAGTCAATCCACAGCAAATTTCCATTTAAAAGCTAATTTCGTTATTTATACCCAGTCTTTCCCATTTTCTGTTCAAAAAGTTTGTTCCAAGATTGTACATAAATTAGCACTTTTAAAGCAAAACAAACAAAAAAATCACTTAAACATTTCTTTAAAAAACTGTATTAAACCAAAAGATTACACAGGATAAGGAAAATCAGAGAAAGAACAATACAACAGGCAATGAGGCCAGAACACGATCAAGACCAAGAAATACTGAGACAGGTTTGTTTCATAGCAAAACATCTCTTAAAATGAAAGTACCAATAAATTACAGACTATACTCACATTTTTTTCCCTTTTTTCATTGTAAATATTACGCTTCTTTAGAAGGACACGGCTATATTACAGTTTCTTAAAAACAATAAAAAGGCAGAGAGTAAAAATTTAGATCAGCAGCAGCATCTGGTATAGTACAAGATCAAAACAGACAATAGATTTGTGTAACTTGCTGAAAACTCTTTATGCACCTCCTATAAAAAATACTGTCCTTGGCTTTAAAAAACCACCAAGATTAATGGTTTGACTAATATTCAAAATATGCAAATGGCATACTAATCAAAGTCCCTAATGCAAAAGACTTATTGGCTCAAAATAGACTTTTGGTGCCATCCCAATTTATTTTACCATAATGCCCAGAACATGCATGTGCTATATTTAAATGTTTCCATTTAGAGAGACAGTTACCAGAATGAATGATGCCACCCTGCTGATCTCTGGGGTCATCAGCCAGGCCATTTAATCAGGGTTTTTTTGTTGTTTTTTGTTTTTTTTTTTTTACTCAGTGCAGCTTAAACACATGCAGAAATCAGCACAAAAAGGAAGTTTAAACCACTACATCCTCAGTGTAATTCAAACAAGTCATCACGCTTGCAAAGCAAAATAGTGCTTTACATTATCCCCATCTTTACATTATCTTTACATTTGCCATTATCCCCATCCTCGCTCTTTGAGGGCTCCTATAAAGATATGAAGACCAAGGTGCCATGCATGCTGAGAACAAGCAAGCAGCAAACCTCAGGGCAGCAGACAAAAACAGATCCCCATCCATGTTCCCATCCAGTGCCTCACCCCCTCCAAGAGGTTTTGGGTGGGCAGGACGTAATTCCACACGCCAGTCAAAGGGGTGGGAAGATTTTTTTCTAGCTGGTTTCACAAGGCCTGATCAGCAGATCATATACAAATACAAACAGTTAATATTCACAGAGCAATCTAATTATTAGAATAGATTTAACATCATTAATAAATATATAAAACAACATGTTAATCTCACAGACAAAACACATTTCAAAGGTCGGCATTGACTGAAATATCCAGACGATTTGGTCGTTTAAAGCACTGAAGAATTATAAGCAGATAATAGTGTGAGTGGTAAGAACGGGCTCACAAAATACATGCTTAAGATCAGTTTAAACTTTCTGCAGAGGCTCTGAACTGACCCTAGAAGCTATTTCAAATGACCTTCAAATGGAGGCCCTTGCAGCCATTGCATATTTGAGAATAAGCTCCTTTACACTGTCTGTATCTCGGCACTTTATCTAGACCAGCTGCAGAGCAGGCATTCCCCAGGGACCAGCACACAGAGGTAAACATCAGTCCCAAATGATGCTGTTCTACCTTTCACAGCATCCCCTGCTGAAAGAGGACACTGACCAGCCAGTGCTTTGAAGTCTGGCTCTGGGAGACAGAGACCAAGGTGCTCTCTCCACGCTCTGGCACAGGCTTCTTCTGCCATCTCAGACTTTTCCCTTTACCTCTCCCTCTCAGTTCTGCCTCTGAGAAGGAGAGGCAGCAATTCCCTGTGCCACCGTGCTGTTCTGAGGCTTGACTTCATAAGGTGCTTTTGCAGAGTCTCAGAAAAGGCACTATAGCAGTGCAGCTGTTACAATGTCAGGAAAACCGACAGAGGTGAGCGTCCCGCGGCCTCTCCCGAGACACCGATGTGCAAATCCAGAAGGGATGAGAACTCACACTAAGCCACACTTCTGCAGCCCCATCACAGCAGTTCTGAAAAAGCCTCACATTTCCAGGTGCCAAGACAATTACTGGGGTGCCCCGTTCCTCAGGCTGTCTCCAGGCTCCATTTGCTCCAGTGGGCCGAACTCAGGGTGTGTGGCTGGGGACTTCCTTTGCCCTCGGAGGGTGTGAGCATTCAACATCTCCAGCAGCAAGTCATACACTGGCACCACGTTTTTACACTTCATGCTCAGGAGATGCTCCATTCCCTTGTTACTGTGCAGGAGAACAGAAAATAACTCAGCAATCTGGTTCCGACAGCGCAGAGAAGAAAAACACACTCATGGTTTCTAGAGAGTCCCTTTTTCTTATTTGGATTTAAGAGGATTTAGCTGCTGTAGTCCCTGAGATCCCTTACCACTATCAACAGTAACAACATCCCAATACTTTAAGGCTGAATGTTCTACTATTTAGAGAAGCAAGTTTTGTTTTACATTGTACGAAGTCTTTCGGGAAATAATTCAGATGTACCGATCCTATTGAAATGAAAGGAAAAACCTCTTGTAAAGGTGGGAGGCCTCATATTGAAGCTTTATACAAAAGGGGGATTTACTACATGCAGTTTACTGATGACTACCTACCTCTCCTACCTGGCTGAGTAGGAAGATCTAATTAGCATTTTGTTTCCTCTCTGCATATCCAGTGAGAGGATCTTGCAGGTAGCTACAGACTTTAAAAGTAATATTTCTGCTATGCAGTGAGATACAATGACACCTTGTTAGCTTGAACGCTCAGAGCTGCATCATGGACTGAAAATGGCTATTGACATTGCAGTCACACATATTTATACTCCAGATGCACTCAGGGCTTTGGGGTTGAGAGCTAAGTGTGCTTGCTCAGTACCAAATCTATCCCAGTGGAACTGGCAGCAGACAGGCAGCATGCAGCTGAGCTAGTGGGTTGGGCTGGGAGGGGGACAGTGCTTCCAGACAAACGAGGTTATGAATATGTTAATGGGCAAGAAGAAATTACAGCCTCTCTCCTACACTCAGCTCTCGAGAGTCCTGCATCATTTGGTAATCAAGGAGGAGCGCATCAATTATTTCCAGAACAAAGTCTAATTGACTGACCAGCACCAAGTAACCTAAAGGAGACAGGACACAACAAGAACCCTCCAGACTTTGGCTGAGGGAGACACAGCATAGAATATCTTGGCTTAATGAGAAAATATAAAAATTTCGCAGGGATTTGTGATGTTTGTTCACAGAATGCCAGAACAAGTCCTACAAAGCTGTGATGCACAATCCAGATGATGGCAGAGATCGGAGCCATGAGACAGGTTCAGCTCTAGCTGGTGCTGGAGTTTCTGCAAGGCCAGCTCTCAAACTCATCCCCAGTCCACAAACGGACTGTTAAAAGCTGTATTTCAGCACCATCAGGTCCCTCCTGCTGCCATCTGCTCTCCCAAGAAGCTTATTGCAAAGGTGGCCATCCCCTTTTCAGTGGCCCTATAGATGTACCCAACTCTCCTTTGTGTGCTCCAGCCTGGTCCCAGAACATCTTCCCTGGACACACAGTCCAAAGTCAAGCAATGAGACAGCTTAGTGACTAGGTGGCCTCTGGGCAATAATTTAAAATGACAAACAGACTGAAAATTAAAGCCTCTCTTTGTGGGATCCACATTTCAGTCTGCTGTACCACAAGCATAGATGGACCTCTCAAGGAGCTCCAGGAACCGGCAGGGAGCAGAGGAGCCACTTCCCATGGGGAAAACAGGAGCCTGACATGGTTGTAACATCAGTCATTTGGCAAAAAACTCTGTGGCTCCACATAAAAGACAACAAATTTGGTCTGGGAAAAATACGGCACCCAAAATCTGCTTTGCTCTACCAAAGTTCACACTGCAGATCAGTTTTGGAACAAATTTTCATTTCAAATGGAAGAGTTTTGATGGCTGGGTGGGGTGTTTTTTTTGAAGGGCTCAATTTGTATTATTATTAAACATTTCAGGCAGACACATAAGGAATAATTTAATGTAATAAGGTTAAGGCAGCATTTCAATATCATCACATCATTGAGTGCCAGCAAGCACTTGAGTTGACTGCCTGTTTTGTTGTGCTAGGAAGGAAAGCCTCACAGGGGCAGAGGTGAAGAGCAGCACCAGCATTCCCTCAGGAGTGCTCTGGAGTTCCAGCCACCTCTTTTTTGCTGTAATAAACAAACAGTAACATAACACAAGTGTTACACACACTCTGTACACGGTACCTGGCATGTCTGACGTGAGAGAGGAGCATCAGCAAATTGGCCAGGCGAGTTGTCTGCTGCTGTGAGGGGATCCCGCTCTTGGCAATAACCCACACCAAAGCCTCTGTGACCACGTTGAGCAGGTGGTGCAGTTTCCTGTTGCTTTCAGGTTCCTCTGCTGACAAGGGGAACATGCCTAACCAGAGAAGAGAAAGAAATATTTGCTGCTAAGGAGGAAGAAAAAAAAGCTATGACTGTGGATTTTTTTTAATATGTAATATTTCAACAGGACTAGAGAAGATACATTCCCTGACACACCCTCAAGAATGTACAAATGATGCTCCATGTGCCACATCAAGCTTGAATTTGATGGGCCCATCATTTGCAGAGTGAGCAATTCTCCCAAATCCTCCCAAGACATGTTGCACATAGACCCTTCAGTCAGGTGAATGGATGTGCTCCTCAATCTCCAGGGTTTTTTTCCCCTGTACTTTGTTTTTTAACTATTATGAACTATAGTATTATACTCATTCTAATCCCTTCTTGTGGAAAAAAACCCTTTTTCCCTGAGTATATGGTAGGGAGGGAGGAGAACATGTCAGTGACACTGCTCAGAGTGACCCAGCTGGTCATGGTCTCCCTACAGATCACTAAGGGTGTCATAATACAGCACATGTCTGCAGTGAGAAACCTTGAAATTCAGCAAAAACAAAACAAAAAGAGGTTTAGGGGTATGGACAAGGAAAAAAAGAAATCATCACTAGGAAGGTCTGGAAACACACAATAACATTATTGATAAAGCAGAAGAGACCTGGGACAAGGGAAAGAAAAAACCACAACAGTCCCTCCAGAGATACCTATGGAAGGACAGAGCTCCAGAACACCTTGAAAATTAGGAGCAAATTATTAATTTTGTCAAGAAAGGAGAGTAGGAGAAGAGAAAGGACAGATCTTTTGAGATATGAACTTTGAAGAAAATATGGCTGATGAAAGTGGAGTTTGGTTGGGGTTTTTTGGCTGGTTTTCTTTGTTGTGGGTATTTTAGGAAAAAAAAAGAACAGCTTTTGCTGTCTGTTGAAATAGTGGTATCCACAGAATCATAGAATCATCTAGGCTGGAAAAACCTTTAAGATCACCAAGTCCAACCTTTGACCCAGCCCTACCAAGGCTGTCACTAAACCCTGTCCCCGGGTGTCAC
Organism: Callaeas wilsoni; assembly: GCA_013398955.1. Classification (NCBI taxonomy): domain Eukaryota; kingdom Metazoa; phylum Chordata; class Aves; order Passeriformes; family Callaeidae; genus Callaeas; species Callaeas wilsoni. The sequence continues at coordinate 80,640 of VWPU01015708.1, read as the reverse complement.
ATCTCCACCTCTTTTAAATGCCTTCAAGGATGGTGACTCCATCACTTCCTTGGGCAACCTGTTCCAATGCCTGACCACCCTTCTGGTGAAGAAATCGTTCCTAATATCCAGTCTAAACCACTCCTGGTGCAGCTTGAGACCACTTCCTCTCATCATCATAATCATGAAATCGCCTTTCCTCTCATCATCATCATCATCATGGCTTTCCAACCACTGTTCCCCCAGCCTGTGTCACTGCAGGAGGTTTTTTTGGCCAAAGTGCAGGACCCAGCACCTGGTCCTGTAGAACCTCACGCTGTTGGTCTTGACCCCTCAATCCAGCCTGTCCAGATCCCTCTGCAGATCCTTCCTGCCCTCCAGCAGATGGACACTCCAACCCAAACAAGCGGGCAGACAAGTGGGATTGCAGCTGAACTGTTCCCCTTCAGTACTGGACTGAGAATTATGCAGCAGCTTCTTGCTGAAAGCAGTAGATGTAAATAGTTTAGCTGCTATTTTGTTCTGGGAATTTTTTTTGTCAGCATTGACTACAAAATATTCTGGGAGAAAAAAAAAAATCATTTTACTGCAGGCTACCCTAAACTAGCAAACACTCGCCTTGTGTAAGAGGCTGCAAAGCAAAGCTCCTGTCCTGAAACTCATCTTGCAGGACTGTTGAATACTTTCAATCATTTCTAACCAACTCATTACCATTAAATAGGAACATTTGAGCTCCATTAATCATCACTCAGTTGAATAACTAGTATTACTAGAATTACTAGGATTAAGAATTAAGGACAGGTTTGTAGAGCTGTACAGCAACTTTACACATGACCAGGATCCCCAGACACAGCAGCAAAATTTCCCACTCAAAAGGACAGATCCACAGCCTGGGCCATGAGCCTCACCTTGTGAGAAGCTTTGAGACTTGGGGTCTTTCATGCAGTTCTTAGAACAGGACATAGCCCCTAAATCCAGCAAACGATGCAGTTTAGAAGTTTCCTGAGCAAAAATCTTTACAATCCATCAGGCAGAAGTCCTTTCCTATTATTCTCTTCCGAGAGTTTTTTATCATTTGATATTTTGGGTTTTTTGAGGCTGATTTCCCAGCCACCCTCACAATAAAAGGTGCAGTTTGGTGAGTATTAGAGCCAAGCACATACTCACTGGAATTGAGGAGGATCATTGCCTTGACACACAGATACTCCTTGTGCTGCAGTTTCAGCTCTCGGAACCTCGAGGTCATGGCCAGGAGCATATCAAAGATCTCCAAAATTCCCTCTACACATTTCCCCTCATCCCTATGGAAACACATTTAACATGTTACCGAAAACATAGAATTAAAGAACTGACTCAGACAGATAAAAGTCAAAGCATGAAGGAGGCTGAAAAAGGCCTAGCTATCTTATCTTTGGGAGAACTTAAAAGGCTCTATCATGAAATCTAAATTACACTGGTATGAAAGGTCAGCATTTATAAGAAATTGATTTTCTCTTTATTGACCATAAGTATGATCATATTTCTGTATCCTGTCAGCCTATATAATTCTGGATAATCAGTTTGAAATCCTGTAGTGCAGGGCGCAGTACCACCTTGAATAATTTTCCAGATTTGTTTCACAAGGAGTTACCCACAACCAGTAACATCATGTTTGTACCTAATGGAGGCCTCAGGACTCGGTGAAAAAGAAAGACTTCCTAAAATAAGTTGCTTGGAATAATAAGAGATTTTTAAAGAATAAAACAACTCTTGTCCCAATCTCCTGGCACTTTTTTCTGTGTAGGTATTGAAAGGTATGTGGGGTTTTGGTGGTTTTGTGGTTTGGTTATTTTTATATTTGCAAGTGTTTACAGAATGCAACTTTCTCCATTTTGGATATTAGAATTGGTCCTGTTTCCTGATCTGAAAAACGGCCCAAACAAGTCATTCCAATTTGCTTTAAATTCAGCAGTGGCAAATTCCAAACTACTGGAATTGCAGTTCCAGTTTTTTTGTTAGTTTTGTTTTACATGTACTGGACTGAAAAAGTGATTAAGCTCTTCAACACTATTCACTTCAACAGTACTCAAAGGGAGGCTTTTTCTACTCTTTGTAATAGGAGATTTTTTTTCTGTGTAATGTTTTTAAGAAGAGAAGGATTTAAGCAAAGCAGTGCAGGAGAATTAAAGAAATTTACTGGATCCCAAGGGAAAGGTGATGAGCCTTCAGGCTGGAGGCAGGCACATGCAGGTACCACCACCTAGAGGCAGCAGGTTCTGCCTGCAAAAAAGTATTTTTTATTGACCGGTTCCCCGTGTTCCTCACAGCAAAGAAGAATATTAAGCTTTAGAGAAGGACAGGCAGCTGCCAGATTCAAAACAAGGACAGGGGTACCAGAGAAGTATTGTCTGCAAAGATTATGTAGGAAATGTATCTGAAGGCTCCAAGGAGACCTTAGAGCCCCTTCCAGTGTCTAAAGGGGCTCCAAGAGAGCTGGAGAGGGGCTTTGGACAAGAGCTTGGAGTGATAGGACAAGGGAGAATGGCTTCAAATGGAAAGAGAGTAGGTTTAGATTAGATATTAGGAAGAAATTCTTGACTGTGAGGGTGCTGAGGCCCTGGCACAGGCTGCCCAGAGAAGCTGTGGATTCCCCATCCCCGGGAGTGTCCAAGGCCAGGCTGGATGGGGAGCATCTATCTGAGCAACCCAGTCTGGTGGAAGGTGTCCCTGCCCATGGCAGGGTGGTGGAATGAGATGATTATTAAGGTCCTTTCCAACCCAAACCATTCTAGGATTCTAAGCTCAACTAAGATAAAAACAATCAAGTTACAGACCAGGTTCATATAAGGACATCATAAATAAAATTGCAGCTTGTCCAGACAATTGTAAACTCCCACTCCGTCATGTCTTGAGGAAATGAAGAAATGCATCAAATAGTCTTACTCCATTCAGTACATATTAACTCCTAAGCAATTAAATGCATCATATGTTTTCAGCAATTTCTGATCATTGCACTGAACAGTGCAGCATGTCCTTGCATTGAATTTTATATGAGCAAATAATATTTATTTCCTCTGTCTTATAAATTTAATTAATTTTTCTTATTAGCCAATTTTGCCTATCTGTATCTACAACGATAATTATTGATTGCAAGTCACAGAACTGGTGCAAATCTGAATTTTCCCAGGTTGAAAAGGCCAAAAGACATTTTAAGACTATCCAAGAGAGTAGATTGTTTTCCTGACTTTTTACCAATGTGAAGCTCAGGTCAAATCCTTCTAATGTTCTCTAGAAAAACATCCTTACTAATCCATATTCTTCCTCCCTGGTGCATGATGTTATGGAGAAATAATCTTCAAACTTGAAAACACTCTGCTTTACCTTGAAAAAATATTCTCAGCATCCAACTGCAAGCTAGGGGTCTTTAAATCTCTCTTGGCTAGTGCTGCAATGTTCATTATTATAGCTAACTGTGAAATCTGCTGTAGTGGCAGGAACAAAAACAGGCAGGAAACCTATTTAAAATAATTAAAATATTGCCTGACACTTTATCTTCTTTTTAATGAGGGATATAGGGACAAATGGACAATGTAGTGCATTGTGTTGCTGTATCTACAGTTTCAGCACCAAGAGACCTGGAATTAAGGGAACAAAACCAGCAAAAGATGTGAAAAATGCTGAGAAACTTCCCACTCAGTGCTCCAGGAGCTCAGGAACTTGCAAGTTCAACAATGGTTTTTAAGCTCAGCATTCCTCAAGCCCCTGTAAGGATGTGGAACCTCAGGACATTATTGTTACAACCATGAGTAAATGATATTGTTAGATGAAATATTAATAACATCTGCCATGTTTAATCCTCTTCCTCTCACAATTCACCCCACCTTCAAACATGCTAATATGAACTGTTCTCAAGAAATTTATTCCTCTTACCTGTCTAATACAAGGTCTGGTGCAAAAATCAGTTTCCCAGGGTGGTCGATTGATCTCCACATCAAACCAATCATTAGAACTTCCATCCAGCAGCTCTCCAAGAGTCTTACTTGGTCATAGAGGCTGAGATCAATGAAGCCTAAAGTGATGAAAATAGCATAAAATTAATCAACTGGTTAAATTCTCTGTTTTGATAAAGCAGAATGAGTATCTGAGAAACAAAAAGAATCAAAAAGAATTACAGGTTGTCCAACCAAGGGAGCACTGACATCACTGACATCTGATGTGCCAGGCTGCCATTTCAAACAGGAACAAAAATATTTGCTATTATCATTGCCAAATCTTCCACCAAATGTTTGGAATAAAGCAGAGTGGTGTTTTAGTGCAATTAGTCCCATACAGCTGGTGAAGCTGAAATGACTGCAGAGTCACCTGCTTTCTGTTCTCATCCTAAAACAGGAGAGACGTTAGAAAAAATACTGTGAGGGTGATGCAGTGGCACAGGTGGCCCAGAAAAGCTGTGGCTGCCCCATTCCTGGGACTGTTCAAGACCAGGTTGGGTGGGTCTCTGAGCAACCTGATCTAGTGGAAGGTGTCCCTGCCCATGGGAGGGGGTTGGAACAAGGCAATATTAAGGTCCCTTCCAGCCCAACTCATTCCACGATTCTATGATTCTGATTCTATGATTTATTTCTCTCCAGAACTTATAGCAAGGCCTTAGATAACACTGCAGCACAGCCAGAAGGCAGAGACAGTCACAGCCCACCTTTTCTATTTCCCCCCGGGGAAAAAAAAAAAAAAGGAAGAAGAGGGGGGAAAAAAAAAATGCCTAGAAGGCAAAAAAAAAGAGAGAAAGAAAATTTACATACTCCAAACCAAAAGACCAGAAGTGTAAATTATCAAAACACAAGTGGGAAAGCAGACTGCTCAGGCAAGGAGGAAAACACAGATACGATGAAGAGTTGCTCAGTGAACAAAACCCAGATCAGGCCACAGTTTTCAAAGCTGAGCTCCTTTAGCTTGGGCCCTTGGCAAAGGTGCTCTATTTTCAGATGAGCTGGCATCTCTGACACCGCATGGAGACAAATCCTTACGGTCTGGCCATGGCAGACAGGTTTCCTGAAGTTCTTCCTGGTCGTCTGAGGTCTTAAAATACACACAGGATGTTTGGGCTGCCAAAGAATCTCTCTGTCAGTAATTTATACAAATGCTGCACGTATTTTAATCTTACTGCAGTACTCAGCTGGAAGACAGTCAGTGACAGCCAGAGGCTGACATGAACTGGGCAATGCTCACTTTCACCATCACTGCTGCCTTTCAAAACTGGTGCAGCCTTGCCTCTGATTTTATAGGAAGGGTAACAGGAGTCTAGGAGTGGTACCTTCCCTCCTGGATTGCACCATCACAGAATTTACTACAGAACGCACAGCCAGCCACAGATTATCTGCCACACGCACTCATCATTTGAAGCTGCTTTTAGGAAAATACTCACAAAATGTGAAATAGTATAAAAACTGACAATATCGTTTTCCTGGGAAACAACAGCCCAAAGACTCTTCAGAGTATATTTAAATAAACCTTTACACTGGCATGTACTGATTTCTCTAGCATAAACAAGGAATTATCAGGTTTTAAATCTCTCTCAGTTGAGTGAGACGTCAGACCAAGTCCCAGGCTTCAATCTACAGGTTCTTGAAGGTCCAGATTCATCACAGATGTCATCTGCTAAACTCACATTATCAGCAGCAGCAGTGGGAGCTGTGGCCATTGAGTACAGCTGTTAGAAGGACTCTACTTCTGCTTTTCCTAACAATCTCATGCTCCAAAGACCCAGCACAGCAAACAACCACCACAGCTGCCACTTCAGTGTCAGGAGCCCCATTTAATTTCCTCCAGACTACATTAAACTACTAATTTTTCTCTGACTCTATTACATGTCCTTTAAATTGTGGGCTCCATACTTCATCATTTAAGTATAAATTGCTAAGGCAGACAAGAAAAAAAACTTGTGCTGGATGCATAAAAACTAGAAAAAGACACACTGCTCTGGTCAACAACACCCTGGGTTGCATAAGAAGTCTAAATTTCGATATTGTGACAACATCTTATCGATTTGCAATACAGATTCAGCAATGATCCATGTTAAACTCTTTTAGACTAGGTCAGCAAAGAAAAAGGCAATTATAGAAGCTGTGTTCTGCTGCCTGACAACCGAAAATTAAAATACTTGGAATTCAGAAGGAAAAAAATCCAGATGTCAGCTTCTATTTTACTGAGCAACAAAAAAATTTAATCCATTAGGCTGAAAGTACAGAACAAAAACACAGCCACAGAGTAAAGTTCATAACAAAAGACTGTCATTAAATATTGAATATGAAAAAGCCACAAAATGTAAACATGTATTTTTCCAATTTAGGCAAAAAGTTACTGTTAATACAATAAGGAAAAATAACTTTTATTCACCTCCAGTGAGTGTCAAAATAATATCCAATAATAACTTAGAGAGGAAAATGGGCTTCTAACCCAGGTACACAGAAGCAAATATTCAGCTTTTCAGAAAGTAAAATTACTGCTCACTGGGCCATTAGTCAAGAACTCTCTATTTTTTCCTAAGATGTTACCTCCAGGAACCAAGCACGGATCGACATGATTACCTTCAGGCAAGAGTTTTTGAAAAATGAATTTCCATGGCCTGAGCTTTAGTCATCACAATTTTTTTAATGTAAAGCAAAAAAATCAATCCACATCGAAGTAAATGCTCCAACTACCATGTAACATGGCAGTGTCACTTATAATTGGGTGCATATTAAACATCACATCAGAATAAACGCTGTTTATTTCTGTTCTCTGTAACAGGACTGATCAGAAAAAATAAACAGAGACTAAAAAGTGTCAGCATTCCCAGGAGCTGTTTTGAAGGGGTTTGATTGCTTCAATGGGTTTTCTTCATACAGCTCTCTTACTGCCAAGAAAAAGTTTTTATTTCTGACATGTGTTGAAAATAAACTAAAAGTGACTGATGCCAAAATAAGGATTGGTTTGGAATCTGATCGTGTAAAAAATAAAAATAATTAATCTTAATTGGCTGAGAATTCAGGTTTGTGGGTTTGTTTTTCTAAAAAAAAAATCATCTCAGAGTTAAAAAATAGAAATTAATAATAATCAGAAAATGGAAAAGGTTGGGTTGGGGGTTTTTTCCCACTGAAATATTGCTTAAAATGAGGTCATTTTCTAAGACTGGTTTTCCTTCACTATTCACTTCCTACCCAATAAAAATAGCTAAGTGGAATCCTCTGAAATGGCACTTTTCAATAACATTTTTATGACTAGACAAGAAATTATAACAATAGATACCATTTAACCCCTTATGGTTACTTACTTCACAGTTATTTTCAGAGTTTCTTAAGCCAGGAAAAATAAGGATAAAGGATTTGGGCTCTCTGTTTAAAACACACCACATGAACAGCAAAACTGTCATCACTTTGCAGATGTCCAGCGTGGTTTGAGATGCTCTGGGGTGCAAACATCTCCCCCCCAGCAGCCCAGCTGGCCTGGAATCTGCACACCCCAAAACCAGCACACCTGGACCCTCCAACACAGTGGCTGAGACTGCTCTGCCCCGGGAGATGGAGGGGAGGCGTATCAGCCACTCCACCTAGACCTGAAATAGGATGCGCTTCCCTGATGCTAAATTCCTAATTTAAATTAAATTCCTTAAATTAAATTAAATTAAAATCCTATGAAATATTCTCCTCCAAGTTTGCTTCCTGCACTGTGTTTCTGGAGGGAAGGGTTCCTGGCATGTTTTCCCAAATGTACTCTCCAGCAGCAGCAGCAGCCCTTTGCAGTGCACACCGTGAAAAGGGCAGGGCACACCCCTCACACCCTGAATGCCTTCAGCATAAAATCCAGGAGAGAATCCATGGAGTGCTGGCTCCCGGCAGCGCACTCTGTCTGAAGCTCAGGATCAAGCCCCATGCTGCTATGTGTCCACCAATTATTATGCTTTTAGCTCACTTCTAATTTTTATTCTGCCTCTTTTAGTCACAGGTACTTCATGGAGAAGGAACTGCAAATGCTCACCATTTCTGGTTTGTGAGAAGTTAAATGGTTCATTGCCGTGATGCCATGGACACATTTGAGACATTCCAGGCACCAACATGTGTAGTTCTACTGCAGTGCATGTTCTTGGTGCTGCCATCAACCAAAAGAACCCTTACTGATTTTTGTTTTAAAGGAGTGCACATGATAAATCTGAGATCAATACTGTGCTCCACTGAGGTTTTTCTGTAGCAGCTCTGTCAAAGGAAACGATTGCAGACACCCAGGACTTGGATGTCCTTCAGTTATCACCAAGTACTAGAAACCTTCTATCAGGACTCAAGGAAAGAATTTGATGTTAAATAAACCTTCTAAATCAGCTTAATCATGTATTTATAGCTGAGGAGGTAGAAATTACATACAACAGCAGCTCTGCTTTATAGCAAAATGAACAAGTATTTGAGTAAGAACAGACAGAAAGTTATAGGTTATATTGTGTCTAAATCAAAATACACCCAGGTTAATTACTGAGAGCAATAAATTCTCCATTACTTAGCAGGACAGAAAGTTTGACTTTCATACCATGCACTTACTGTGCTGTTCTGTCATTTCAGAGTAGAGCAGGACACACTGACGGTAAAACCATTGACTGAAATAAATACAAACGAGCCTGGATTTCTTACCAGGAATTTTCTTGGCCCAGCCGATCATGTGCACCAGCTCTTTGTCCGCCAGCTTTGTCAGGGACATCATCATGGAGGCCTCGGTGAAGGGTTTGCTGGGCCGGCTGACCAGCACGTTGGGCGGCTCCGCTTCCAGCAGCGTCAACACGAACTGCTCCGGGCTGACGGCGCTCAGCAGGATCTCCTTCACCCTCGTCGCTGCCTCGTTGTATTTCTTGGCTCTGCCGAGGCAATGCACGCGGTCCTCGGGATTGCGGTGGCTCCGCAGGATTCGATATCCGCAGCGTTCTCTTCTTGAGCCTGGTGTGAGAGGCACGTGGTTGCACTGGAGAATTTTTCCCTCAGCTCGCGTTATGTAAACCCAAGTATTTCAAGAAAAGGGGGAAAACCCTTTAATATTGGATGTTCTAATATTGGACATTAAGTTTCTAGGACATTCAGCATGGACATAACTTTGTTCCCACTGACTTCAGCTGGGGGGTTTGTTTATTCTGCTAAACAAAAATAAAGTCAAAATATGTTTGATTTTGAACTTTGGTTAACTCAGTTTAAAAGCCCAGTGGAAAACTCCCATTGACATCAAAAAGATATAAATCAGATCTTTACGGACAAATAAAGATAGCTCATTGTAAATTCTGCTTTATATGTAAACTGCGGGAATAAAAGACTTGAAAGTCTGGGCCATGTTACAGATTGAATGCGTCAGGAACAAGCACAGCTAGGCCTCAGAGTTTGCTGGCTGTTCAGCCAAGGATTCACAAGATTCAACCCATTTTCTCCCCACTCCCTAAAAAGCCAGCAGGAGTTTCTCTGAAGGAAATTCAGATATCTACAACTAAGAGCAAATATCCTGCTGGGAGATCTTTCTGCAGAATGCTATTTCTATTGCAAAGAGCAGTCCTTTACATTCCTGGACTTCATTAATTGTTCATTCTGACAAAACCAAACATTGTCCCATTCTTGGTCAGTGTTATTGGTAGCATCACTGTTACTTGATTTTGCTTAGCTGCCAAGGAAAGAAGCTAAAAGCTTCTCCAAAACCATAATATTCATGAAATACTCAGCTGTAGTTCTGCTTCAGTTAGCAAAGAGGTCCAAACATAAGCCAAATTAAAAACAAGGGCAGTGGCAGCACAAAAAATTAATTTCAGATACTATTGACAAGGCTTTGTCTTGCTAAATACGATGCTGGGTGAATGCAGGCTCTCAGGCCCACGTGGCACAGGAACCTCAGATGGAGGTGGCTTTTCAGGTCCTAGCCCTGTCACATCCTCAGCAGCTGTTTGCATTTGGGTCAATCTGTGGGAGGGGTGAATGCAAAGGTGAGTCAGGTACAACCTGACTGAATAAAGACCAACAGAGTCTTCCAGGACTTTTAGGATGTGGACCTTTCAGTTGCACGTGGCGCTTTCTTTCTGACTTGCTGCCTGTTCAGTAAATCATGTTGGATGCAGGAGAAAGTTAAAGAAGGTCTCAGCATCGGAGAACAGGCTTTCCCTGGAAATCCAAGAGATTGGAGAAGACCAACAGGCAAAGCTGGTTCAATGAACAGACCTCAGGCACAGAGCTATCCAGGTGGGACAAGCCATTTGGAACTGGAAGTATTTTTCAGCTGCAAGTCCAGCTCAAGGCCTGCACCATTTGGAGCAAGGATGGTTTTGTGCCTTTGAAAGGGATATGGGCATGATGAAATGGGCTGAATGCAGACAGAATATTTGCACAAATAATGGATTGAAGGAAATAAATTATTTGTAGAACCAAATGCTTAGCCAAATGACAACTAGGTAGAAGTTGCCAGAGCAGATCAACAGCAGTTAAGGAAAGATAACACACCAGCAGAGACAGTCAGAGCGAGAGACGTTCTCTTATGTAGAGTCATGGAATGAGACTTGATGAAAATACCAAAAAAAGGTTCCCTACAGAACTACAGAAGTAATGGAGCAATTTCTTCCACCATCTGCCTGGGCAAATCCTTCCTGAAGAGAGTCAAAGGCCACCAAGGCATAGACTATTTTCCACAAAGATACCTGGATAATGTAGTGAACTCTGTGCTAAGCCTCATTTCTTGACTGATGCATAAAGGTCAAGAGGAAAACCTTAAAGTGGTTTGTCAGCTTCCAAAAAACACTAGAATGGCACAGTGGGCTGCACACTGTTCTGAAATCATGTAATGCACAGAAAGTATGTATTTTCCATCAGGGAAGACAAAAAGTAGAGGCTGAGAGTGAAGCAAGCAACTGAAATCATATTACAGATGAGGAGATGCCCAGGTACCAGGGTGCTCTGCCTGCAGAGATCCGTGGCTCTGATCTCCATGGCATGGGAGCAACCATAACCACAAGGAAAGAAGGCACATTGTTTTCACTATTTAGAAATCTGAAGCACATTTCCCAAGGGCACCTTGAAATACAAAACAAGAAAAATAGCAGAGGGAATGAAAGCCACAGCAGGGTAAAAATTTTCTTGGGCTATCAAAAGATACCAAATGCTCCGTGATATGAGTAGTTTTTATTCTCCAGTATCTGGTGGAGCTGTGAAACCCCCCAAAAGAAGATGCAAGAACATCAGTCTTTGAACACGTGGAAAGTTGTTCAGTTAGGGACCTTACCTAAAGTGGTAATGTCAGAAAAAATTACTGGCTTACGAGGGAACTGGAGAGAGGAGCCTGATGTGCCTGATGACACAATAAGGAAGAAATTCCAACAGTTTTGACACAACTGCCAGAAGCAATGAGTTCAAGGAAGCACCTGCAACCAGCTCATTTACTCTAGTTCAGTGTCTGGCACTGAAGCGAACCAAGTGTGCTCTTGTGGGCTCTGTTATGCTGTCACCCAAACTTCTCTGTGGCACTGAAGACATCAGTACTTTGGTGCCATGATCTGAGTCATCCTCTCCAATCCACTGTTGTAAAGATCTTGAAATGACATTTTGTAGCTTATAAATATAAAATTAAGCTTATATAAATATATAGAAAATATAAACACGGGTAATTGAGCAGATACTTTAATGACTATCAAAGAAATCAAATTTAAAAGCAATTTTAAAAGTAGTTCAGCATTCTGTTCTAATTGACAAAATCTTGAACAATTTCCATCTGCACAGCTGCACTCAGTGCTCCATCTAAAGATAATTCAGTCAGGCTATGATTTTGAGAGTATCAAAGGTCTCAATACTTGTGGAGAGTTCTTACTGGGAACTAGTAAAACCCCTTAAATTACTTTAGGTTATTTAACTGAACTGAGTTTTTTATACAACTAGTTCTTATTATATAAAATATGCTCTATTGAAAACATAAACCAAATTTCTATAATCACATTACCAGTGCAGAAAGCCAGACTAGGAATATTACATTTCTGCATAAAAAACTTGCTACTAAAGAAAATATAACTGATGACAAAAACAAGGTGGGAAAAAACCCAACCAAGGCAAACCCTGAGTTATTTGTGGTATTTTTTATTCACCATATATTGCCAAAGCTGAAGTAGGCTGAATCACTGAGCAGCGTGCATAAAAGATAGTTAAAAGATATTCCATTTACAAATATTTTCTATTTCTTTCTGCTTGCATTTAAAGAAAGAGAAAGCTACATTTAAACTTTCTAGTCAACTGACACAACAGAAAACACCAGTCTTCCCAATTAAAACAACACATTTCAACAACACAAAGGAATTACTTCGCTTTCTATTCAAGTCCAAAGTTTAGGCAGGACTAAGAAATTTTACCCATACATCTATTACCATGCAACAGACATGTATAAGTGTTTATAAAACTATATATTATAAATAATTGTCCACCACCCTAATGTTTTGCTTAAGTAGACACAGAGATGTGGATCAATGTGTGTAAAGGCAGAGTGATAAAATACAGCTTCCCCGATTAGGGACTGTCTTCAGCTTTACCACAAACTCCCTAACTGTACTTAATAGCTAATATTCATTTCTATAAAGGTAATTCAGGCAATTGCAGAAGTGCAAAATTATCAACTCCCTCATTCTTCCTACCACACTCTCCTTATGCAGAGTTATTTTGTGCGAGAAAATTGCTGTATTCAGCTGAGAATGAATGGTCCAGGACCAAGGGCAAGACCTTGAGCTACAGCACCACAGACCAGGTGAGTAAATGACCCTAGGATATAAGAAATAAGGCACATTGAAAAAAAGTCATTAAAATGAGCCTGATGTTCACTCACCCATGAACAAGCCACAGCAGGTATTACTGGCAGTGAAACACACTATTTCTGAAGCTTTGCAAATTCTCTGAAAATCACAAATGCTGTCTGATATGGTGGGCAGTTACATGGCATGCTGCCCTTCATATTGATTTTGGTCCCTGGCAATGGATTATATAACTAACCAGTTCTGTAGCAACTGCAGATTCTACCATTGAATATATTATAATCAGTTTTTGAATGTGTTTGAGCTTAAAACTGGCTCCAGTACACATTAATAAGTCATTATCACTCCAGTCACCTTTGAAAGCAAATGCAAATATTCTGGTGAGTACATGTTCCAGAGCAGACTCTCAAATTGAATTCTCAAGAGTAGAGCCACTGACAAAGGAGCTGCCATCTGCCTGTGTGCATGACATGAGCACATGAGCCAAAATTACAGTGATTGCTATAAAAGCTAAAATTCAATTAATACATCTGATGTCCAGAGAATGTCTTGAAACATTTTGTCCCCACTTATTTTCTGTGTGAAGAGTACTCTACAGTATTTCAACTGCACACAGCAGCCGCACACAGGAGAAAGAGCCAAATCCTGAACCAGCCCACAGGGAAATGTTTTCCTTCCTGCAAATTTGTTGAATGATGCCAGGATTGAAGGGCAGCATCTCTCCATCACTTTTTGAGTGTGGCCTCAGCCTCCTCACTTGGGGCTGAAAGGAGCTTTCTCTTTGGAACAATTTCAACACATTGAGAACTGACACATGGGGAAGAAGATACGGGAGCAGGGCAGAGGAGGGAAATAAAAGTCAGGGAAACTGAAAACTCCTGATGAAAGAAAGTCTATTTGAGCCTCAGGAAGCAAACCAAAATCAAAGCAAGGCATAGCTGCTCGAAGAGTGCAAAGCAATGAAGCAGCTCCCCTCTTCTTCATTGCCATTGAGAAACAGTCCAAGTCCATTTCAGCTCCCCAGGTAAACACCAGAAAGTTATAAGGGAAGATCAGTTTTATCCTGATCTGTTATATTCAAGTTTGCTGGGCAGAGTTTGCTGCAGTTTTTCTGGTTTCTTTGTTCCTGATGACAGTGCAATTTTTCTGGTAATTATTTTTCTACCACTGTTAGGAGTCCTAGTGCCAAACTTTACCAGTAGCTTCCTTGTTTGAAACATCAGGGGACATGGATTTCCTGCAGAGGAATTGGCAGATGCAATGTCTACGACCTCTATACTTTTGGCAGTGATGGTATATTTAGTAAGAAAATGCATTATCACCTTAATTCAAAGCACCCCCAAGCTGGCCTCCACCAAAATACCTGTGGCTTGTTGGGCTGACTTCTCAACATTTCTGAAGGCAACGACATCCAAGAGAATTTCAGACCAAGAAGCTATAGACCAACACTTTTCTGCTGTCTCCTACTGCATGGAAGATGGCATGTACTGCTTAACCACACTTAGACACAGAAATGTATGTTTGAAACACACAAGTACCTATGGGTGCATTTTGTCTCAAGTTGTGTATTGATAATATGCAAAGTGAGGATTTAAAGATACGATGGGAAGGGTGCCAAGATTTTATGAAGAGCTCCCATAAACTACAAAGTGGCAGTTGAACTTCTTTTATCACTTCTGCCGGACACAAGTCTCCACTGAGCAAAAATGGACTCACAAACCATTCTGTCCCACCCAGGGCTTTAGCAGATGTGAACCAATCCTTTCACTAAGTGACCTCAGAAAGGAGCAGAGATGTGGAAGAGCCTTCATTAAAAACAAAGTGTTCTCTTTTATGGCTTTCTACGATAAAAAGTTTTTATTAAAGCACAGCTCTAGTGAGAAAACGTTAGAGAGATAATCGCTCTGGTCTGCAGGAAATGGCATTTACATTTCATGTGAGAAATACTGCCTTGAAATCTGTCTGGTTTAAATGTCTGTCACCATGTGTCCATACACCAGCATTACTCACAGGTGCCACTTAACTCATCAGGTGACTCAGACAGTTATGAGTAATTTTACATTCTTTTTTCTGAAATTAAATTGTTCAGATTCTCAAATTGAATTCTCAAGAGTTTCAAGCTTCAGTGCTACTATTTAAAAACATAATAACTTAAAAATACAATTTCTTTTTTTTTTCAGTTATAGTTTCAATCTGTCATTTTTTGTCTGGCATAGTCATCGATGTCCTGCAGATAATTGTTATTGTAGGAAAACATGTTTATGAATATGTGACAAGATTCAGAGGAACACAGGTTAGGATATAAGTGCATACTATAATTTATTACTTGCATTACCGCAGTGCCTGTGAGGTCTAATCACACACCAGGACTTTTTGGACAGCTAGAATAAAAGGATTAATTTAAGGCAAGCATTGTGGAGATCTACCTTATAATATCATTCTGAAATCAATCTTTACAAAATCTCTCCAACTCCAGAACTGGGGCTTGGTAGAAACCTCCATTGGAAAATCTTTGAGCAAAATTCTCAGTCATAAAGATGACCAAAAGACAGTGGCACCACTCAGAAAGTAAGATTTTGAAGGGAGTCTTATTTGCAGGCATAAGGCTTTCCTTCCTGGAGGTAAGACCAAATGCCAGTAAAATTGAGATGCATCATCATTGCAGGAAAAGACAGGAGCTTCACACAGAAAGAACCATCTGACTTGAGCAAAAGAAACTAAATGTACTTTAGGAGTACAAAAATAATACAAGGAACAGTTGAATCTTCAGTTCTACACTGGGAGTTATCAGCTAGAAATGAACAGGGAGGCTGCAGTCATAACAGATCATGGTGTGATTATGAACTGCCAGCATGATGTTATCTTGAGAAAGGCAAATAGGATCCTGGGTTGTGCACAGAGAAAAGTTCCTGCAGCAACCAAAATTTATTAGTGCTACTGCAGTGAGGAGAGTCACAGGAATGCTCTCCATGATGCTTGGGCATCCAAGTGCACATTAGGTTACCTCTGCCCGGAGCAGGTGGAGGGACAAGCTCCCTGATGATTTCCAGATTCTGTCTACTTTCTTGTTTTGCAGGAGGAGAAGTTTTCTTGGTTTATTTAGCCAAATAAAGCACAGGTTGTGAGGGGATATGATGCAGTCCTTAAACAAAACCAGGCCATCAACAACAAAGGGAAGAGGAGCCTCAAAGCTAAAAGACAACATTGTCACAAGAAAAAATGGACATTAATTGTCTAGCAATAAATGCAGGCTGGAATTCTAAAGAATTTTCCTAATTAAAGAAGTTATATTTTGCAAACAGTCTTCAGATCAAAGCTCTGGGAGGATGAAAACAGTGTCTAGTTTTGAAACAGAAATAGGTATCTACATTAAATGGGATGAAACAAGATGCACGCCTGCAAATCATGGAAGGCCAAGCACAGTGACCTTCCCCTCTCCACTCCAGTGTTCTTATGGGATATCTTCCCAGCCTGTTTCTATTACATACATTGGGGAATCTAGAAGAACAGCAAATCTTGACTGTAAACATACATTAGACCGAATCATCTTTCAAATTATTTTCTTCTTAAAAGTAATCTTTAAAATATCATCTATAAATGCACAACTACAATGAAGTCACATCGCTGTAAATACCAGACAGGGATAAAAGAAAAGGCTGGATAATTCTGAGTGTTGCAGTGACAAACAGTGGCTGTTCACTATTTCTTTTGGTGGAAGAGCTGTGGGGCATCATCTGAAGACAGCTTGTTCAAAGAAAGGAACTGCCCTCCCACTGCCTTCCCTGCACTGCCCCACCAAAGCCCCACACAAAAGCCTGGCAACCAGAGAGCTGGCTCTTCACAGGATGGGTGGCCAAGCTGCTGAGGAATGTTACAGATGCTAAGCCTTCATGGGATTTAAAGGAGCGACAATGGAAAATCTGTCATCCTACTAGTGTCCCCAATCGCTAATTTTTGGAAGCTGAGAGCTGACAGCAGTAGTTCCACATAGGTGCTGGTCTCATTCTTACACTCCTCCCGAGGCACCCACTCTTGCCACTGTCAGAGGTGGAATACTGGGTTAATTACCCACTGCTTCGACGTGACACTTTGTTCCTGCAGTGCATCCAAGCAGCAGAGCACAGGCTCGTTTGCCTCACATTGGCAGAGACTGGCTCTGGAAGGTGCTGGAAGCAGCAGCTCTTGAGTTCCCATTCTGCATGGCATGGAAGTAACCTGCCCCCCAAAAGCTCTGCAGAGGTTATATGGTTTTCACATGCTTAACCTACACCTTGCCCTTTCCCACGGGTTTTCTTCTGAAAATGACAAGTCTTCTTCAGCTTCAAGAATCAGTTAATTCCTTCCTATAAAACCTGCCTAAACCTTGCTTTAATTGTTGTGCCTTCTTAGGATTCCAAGGGAAAAATGATACAGAATTGGCTGAAGGGAAGAAAAAACCAAAACCAGCAAAACCCAAGGTAAGAACGCAGACATGCCAAACTCACCACATTTCATCATCCCCACTTCATAGCATTTCCGTAGCCGGCACGCCTGGCAGCTCTTGCGCCGGTTTTTATCTATTGTGCACTGATTGGTGGCTGGGCAGATGTAATCGTTGTGTCCTGCAGCAGGGCAAGAAGGGAAAATTTAACATTTCCAACCATCTTGGTCATTTCCCGAATCAGGAATGTTCTTGACTTTAAACAGCTCAACTATATATAGTGCATGTGTCTAAGCTCCATTAATTTAACTGATGCAAAAATGCATATATATCCTACATTATAAACATCAGCCTGTGGCTTCAAAATTAACCAGACAACATTGCTCAGCTTTATAGGAGTGACTGTCAGATAACCAAGCATCTTCTAGAACCAACTAACTTTTTGAAAATGGAAAATACACTCTTGTGGAAATTTGCTCCCAACCTCCAATTTCCTAGTGTATATTGAGACCCTATAGCTGGCAGACACCAGATTTTAATTTTATTTTTTCCCTCAGCAGAGTTGAAAAGAGCAGCTTCAGTCCTGCAAAGATTTAAGTAAACTACAGCTCTATTTACTGAACTCTGACGTGGAGAGATCCAGGAATGAAGCAGCCTTTGGAGGACTGACCCCGGACCAAAGTTAACCAAAAAAAAAAAAAAAAAAAAGGCAAGATAGAAAGCAGACTGGTATGAAATAATGCATCCTGTAACCACAAAGAAAAGCACAAGTAGAAGGTGTAAGTTTTAGATATTCTGGGCAAGTGTTTATCTTATTTTCATCAGTTTTCACTGCAGGCTCTTTTGTTCTCTTCTTATTCTTTCCCATTTCACCTTGTTCCCACCCAAACCCCTTTATGTTACTTTATGTTCATTAATCGATAATCTGGTCCAAAGGTTTATTACTGTAAACTGGACTTGGGTACGCTCCTGGTGTAAATACAGTTGAATCATCTCCTGCCAAATAGTGGAAGTATCTCTTGCAGCAATTACCAAAGGAGGCAAAAAAATATTAACTCGTTTACTTAATATCTTTTCTCCTAGGCTGCTTTTTAAGTTGCAGTTGGCTTGCTTTTGGGTGTTTTTTCTGTTTTGTTTTGTTTTTCCTTCACAACCAAGAATAAGATCAGGGAAAAATACAGCTACTAGACTGAATTTTTTTTCACTTGGTGCAAATCCAAGAGTTCATGTCCCCAAGAGTAATTATTTAACTGAACCATTGTGACTGTTGCCATGCAAAATTAGAACTACTTTAGCCTTGAATTTTTGAACTGAGAATTTTAAAAAGAAGAGATCAGGTTACAGTTTGTCCCATTTCCTACTGGCAGATATGACTAAAAAACAAATTACTGTTTATCAGTCTCCACACAACATGAGGAGAGAGGAGAAGGAAGCTCTCTGTTGCACAGAGGATTATAAAATGACTTAAAGCTTGCAGGCAGATGTTCAGCGGTGTGGGACAAACAGACTACACTACAAACTCAGACAAGCTGAGGAGACCACACGCAGTTAATCAGTCATACCTTCTAGTTTTAATTAGACTTGAGCCTGACATTTTGGTCTATGGCAGGCCCAGAAGTCTTTTATTTTAATACACAATATCCTGCATAACAACCGTTACAACTGAGTGCTTGATAGTGTTTTATGCCAAGAACTGGCTTTCTTTTGTCTTTTTTTATTCTTTTATTTGAATTACCAACACCATTACCTGGCAGCATACACTGAGTTGTATAAAAGACCACAGTAGGTAACTTGCTGGTGGCCCAAGCACATGTGAGCAACACAGAGAAGGCAAACCCTTTACTTGACAGAAAACACCTTGAGATCAAATTCAGTCTCCATTTGTGACAAACTGGACACAGAGTTCTCTTCAATTATTTTAGAAATCAAAAGTACTTGCATCAGCTTGTAGAAATTGCTATTCACCTGCGCAGAATTTGCACAATGAATTGAAAAGATAAAACCGGTTCTAAATCAAATTTGATTTTCCTGGTGGCATCAACTCTGCCATATTGAGTGAAAAGAAAATATCTGAAGATTGCTAATATCTGAAGATTGCTTTGCAGGCAGAAGAGGAAGTGGAACATTAAAGATGAAACAGCAACAGAATTTTCTGCATTGGTATGCATGTGTAGCAGCCAATGTCAATAGAAATGATTTTCCACCAAAAGATTCCAGATGAGGCCAAAGAACAGGATAACTAGGCCAAGGTTAAAGAAACTAAGTGCCCCAAAGCTGCAATACGGTGCCTAAGTGACTTCCATGGGCTGTGACAGCAAAAGTGGAGCCCCACATTTACTTCACACTGCAGCCACACAGTAAACTTGAACTAAAAACCAAATATTTAAGAATTTAAGCATGGAAGTGGAAATCTTAGATAGAGAGATCTGGCAGAGTATGAGATACTGCAGTGCAAGCTCTGAGGGGTGGAGGGCTGAGCACTAACAATAATCAGGTTAGTACCTGATATATGCTACACGTATTTTCCCATCCTACATAGTATGTAGATATTATACACTATGACTCAACAGCTCCAGGCAATAGACTCTTGTCAAGAAGAGCTCCCAGCGAGCAGAGTCTCCAGATAATTGCCTACTCTTACTGTGTCTATGACAACAAATTCTCAATTACTACAGCTAAGTTGGGACGCAAACTGCCATCAGATTGCCAGGTCTGCAGTGCCATCCCACCCAGGCCTTTGCTGCAGGGCCTCACTGTGCTGTGCATTCCACCTCTTCTCTAAAGAAACCCATTGCTCACCCCGTAATGTTTCCAGATCTTGATAACATCAGAGCCAAGAGATAAAACAGTCAAGTCATGTGTTGCTCTATTTTCAGCATGGAGCACCAGACACCAGGATTTCAGACCAACTCATTACTAGGTCAACTGCTGCAGCCCCATGTCACATGAAACAATTTATTTAAGCAAAATTATCAAAACCTGTTTGTCCTACCTTGAATGCTTCTTTTAAAAAATGCTTTGCAGCCTTCGCAGGACCAGACCCCATAGTGGTATCCTGAAGCATAGTCACTGCAGACTGCACAGAAGTGGGCATCCTTTTTTGAGCCAGGATTATTTGCAATTGGGCTTGTACAGTCATTGCCATTAGTTTTCCTTTTTAATGTTTCTCTGATAGAAAAGAAAAATATTTGTTATAAAAGAGGAAAAATTTAAACTGCACTGCAAAGAGTTTCATAGTTTTCCATTGTCTTCTATTCCTTCTCTATAGAGTCTTCATGTTCCTGAACACAGGATAGTGTGAAACAATTAAGCCTTTTCTGACAAGATAATTTAAAGTCTGTAGTCTGATCCCAGTGACGACACACTAGAAAGATTCAAAATACTCAAAGGCATAAAACTGGACTGCTGCTGTATCAATCACATGAACCCTGGGAAAATCATATGGAATGCTGATGGGTCTTGAGGAATTATTGGGAATGTGCAAGTCCAGGAATTTGTGAACTAAGTGGATTTTGCCTCTTGGGAGCTTCACATGGAGAACTCAGACAGCTCAGACTGACATTATAAATGCTACGATGAACAGAGTTGCAGTTGCTTTGTCCTGTTAGTAAGGCAAAATTACAACACACATCCATTCTCAAGTATTTCATCCTTTACATGAGGCTTTGTTCATTCAATGACATTCTCGAGGCAAATAACTGAGATGTGAATCTCAGCTCATGATAAAGTTTTCTGTTCGAGGTGACAACTTACGTTGATCACCCTAATGCTAAACAAAAAGAAATCTGAATACAAGAAGAATGGAGAAACACAACTAATAAAATACTTTCATACATTAAAAAAAATGTTGCTCTATATAAATTAGTGAGATACACACATTCTTGAAGCGTTGCAAATAATTCCAACATACAGGAACTATTCCTTGTGACTGAATTAAAATTAAAACAGGATAAAAACATGAAAAACCAGCCAATTCCTGACACCAAGATCCTGTAAACAAACACAAGAGGAAAGGAACTTAGATTATCAGTAATGTTGGGTTTAGGTATAGGAAGTACATCCATTGTATCCTTTTTATCTGGACCTCATTTTCTTGGTGGTTTTTGCATGTTGTGCTTTCAGTGCCAATACAATTTCTAGACAAAGAGAAAACAGTGTCATGTGCAAACTCTCAGCAGCTCAGAGTTTGAGAAAAGGGATGGTGTAGTCAATTTATAGGTATAATATTATAGTTATTACAGGTATAATAACCAACAGTCAACTTATAGGTATAAACTTACACACAGAGGCAGAACTTAAGAACCCTAGAATTTTCCTCATCCCACCTTCCAGCAGGATTAGGGAGGAGAAGAAAAATCAGTTGGGATAAGACAGCAGGTAGCATGGTTTGTGACTTCTACAGAACAAGGGCAAGAACAGTGGAAACATGCTGAAAGTGCTGTCAAAGAGGCTTTAACTAATATATTAAAAGTAGATTTTGTGCTGGTTTCGTGACAGGAGGTAAGGACAAACACACCCACATGCCAACTGAAAATCATCAAGTTCATAAGTTTTTGAGGAGAACGTGCTCCAATTTCCTGGTAAAAAATTTGGAAAGGAAGAAAAGGTGCTTCTTGGAGCAAATCTCAAAACGGAAAAATTAAGGTATTTGTTGTACAATTAAGCTACTGAGTGATTTTTTAAAAACATTAATTCATTCAGATGTAGCAGGGCAGAGGAGGGTTTAGGTATTTAACAAGCTCGGTCTTTGATTATATACACACCTCATTAATGGGTTGGTGAATCACTGAGTTATTTCTCTCTCTGTCATGCTGGGAAGACCAGTGAGGGGGAACTCTCCCCCAAGAATAAAAGGACTGTATCACACATGCCTAATATGCTGCTATGCAAGGAAGGAAAAGCATTTCTATTCCATCCTTTTCCCCTGCATTTGAAAGCAAAAGTAATTTTTGTGTTTCACATTAGTAAAATATGTATATTTTTAAGCTTTACTTGGGAATCATTATCCAATTGTGAGGGTCAGAAGAGGTTCAAAATCAGCTGGAGAGCCTCTCTGTGAGTGATTGAAATGCTGTGGAGAGCAGTATTTCTTGATCTTGATAAAGCACCAAGGTTATGGATGAAAATAAAGAAAAAGCACACACCATAACATATTGGTGAGGATTGTCGCTTTTTACCTTTCAGTCACGACAACTGTTTGTAAAAAGCGCTTTTTCTTTCCTTGCTTAAAAGTTTAATGACAGCCACCCTGCACACCTGCAAGGCTTCCTCAGACTTGTGGCAAACAGCTTGCACACAGCAGAACCATCTGGAACAAATTCCTCCTGCGGGCCAAACAGCAGCAGAGCCCCGCACCAGGAGGCTCAAACCCCATCAGCTGGCTGTGAGGACAACAGACCCTACAGACAGTCAGGGCTTTCAAGCAAACATCCCATAACCCCAGACTGCTGCTCCGACAGCGTTTCCACACCAGGCAATCCAGAGAGGGCAGCCCCACACGTCCCAGCTCCTTAGGACTGGGGCATCCCAGGGTGCTCAGCAGAGGAACGAGCTGCCAGGTCCTGCAGGTGAGCTGGAAGTGGCTGGGTAGATGCCCACAAGGCTCCTGCACGAAATGATGCAGGAAAATAGGGGATGTACCCTGGTGGCTGCTGAGGAACCACATGGGGAAAGATTTATCCCTTTTAGCATCCTAGTACTCCTCTCTACTTTATGATCATGGTTTCTATACAGGCATACTACTTTTCTAAAAAAGAATTAAGATTTCACTTAAAGTAATAAGTCACTGATTTTCTCCTGGTCATCCTTCTACTCTGAGCAACCTGGTCTAGGGGAGGGTGGCCCTGCCCATGGCAGGGGGGTTGGAACTAGATTGTCTTTAAGACCCCTTTCAATTCAAACCATTCAGTGAAAAAGAAGTTATACTCCAGATTTTCTTGATTTCTCTCTAAGTTAGGTTATCATCAGCTGCATGAGCAATAGTCCTTATATACCTATACAAATAGCTGATGATTTATTTATTTAAACTCCACTGGGACAGGTTTGGCTTCCCTTCTGTCTGTTGTAGAGAGCGCACTGCAGAGCATCAAACAGGGTGCTCTTGCTCCTGGGTTATTCCAGCTGCTGTCCCAACATCTGGACAGCTTCAAACACTAACTTTCCCGGGGCTGTCAAAATTTTGGAACCTTAACCAAAGTGGAAAGAGTTTGGATGTTACACCTGCTCACATCAAAGCTGCTTGGGGAATTCTTCTCTATGTAAGTGCTACCCAAAGAGTCTTTCCCAATCCACACGCCTACACTGAAAGCATATCTGCACTCCAGAACTGCACAAAGCCCACCCATTGCAGGAAGAATGTGGGTAGTCTCAAAAATAGCACAAATCCTTTATTAACCGTTGAACTAAAACTGTTGCCAGGACACACTATTTTTCATACTCCAAATGACTGCTGAAGTTAAATAAGGAGGCCTATGAATAAACATACAGCTGCTGAAGCAGGAACAGCACCTGCACACCCTGAGCTTTTATCCATCCAACAAGTGTTGTGCCCGTGAATGGAGCAATTTCATCAGCTGATGATCCGCACGCTGATCAGTGTCTGCAATATGAGCAAATGTGCGGAACGAGAACGTGTTTCTGCAGACAGAGATTCTTGTCAGCTAAAAATTTAGTCTATGACTCTGCTCTTCACAACAACTTTACAAAGTCAATTGGGAACAGCAGCAAGAAACAGAGTCAGGCTTTTTCAGTAGCAGCCCCCTTTTAACATGATGCATGCTGCTGTGTGACTTTATACTAAAACCAAAAAGCAAAGAAAACATTTCCCTTGAATTTCAAGTAAACAAAAAGCCTTTGCATCTATTAGAAGCAGTTAAAAAAAAATAATCTGGATAAAAAGGAATTCAAATAATATTGCATGAAAAGGCAAAAAGAATGAGCCTTTACCTCTTTCACTCAAAGGGCTTAATCTGCCAGAGCAAAATTAATTTTATTACACAAAATAGTACCTAGCTGTCTTGAACTTTCGTTTACACAATGTCAACTGTTCCCACACTGAAGGTATTTCTAATGCTCTGTGTTGTTGTATAGTACTCTAAGAAGGTATTGAAAAAAAATCTCATTTCAGAAGTTACATTACAAGCAAGCAAACAAACAAACCCCCCAGGACTGATTTGGTGTCTAGCGGAGTTTTTACGGCATTGCTTCGCTTTTCAGAGGGACCAACACATAGAATTCAAACGTAAAAAGAAAAGACTCCAGCTAAGGAAACTGTAAATAACATTGAGCCAAGTTTTAAAGCAACAGCAGCACTGACCTGCTCCCTGGCAGCACTGGCTCCATGGGTCGTGCCTCGCACCACAGGCTCTTGGGCTGCTCTGCGTACAGCAGCGAGGACTGGCAGTGCAGTGTCAGAGGGGACAGATGGCCAGGGGCAGACCACAGCGCACTGGGGCTGGAGCTTTGCCTCGCAGCCACGCTCTCTGGATCCCCAAAATTGCTGGCAATGTTGTAATTCACCATAGCAGGGCTGCAGAATGCCATTGCGGAGTATTCATGTCTGTTTTCCATGTAGGATGAGGGGATGTAGGCTGGACTGTGTTCTGCTGTCAGCGTGGACTGATTGCAGCTGTAGGGAACTGGAGAGATGACACCAGCAGGTGAATTTTTAATTTCTGTTTTATTGCATCCAATATCCTGAAGTGGCAGCAACTGAGAAAAGTCCTTGTGAGAAGATGTGCACAGGGACATTTTGAAGCAAGATTGAAGAGCGCTGTTTAAATATTCATCCTAAGATGATAAAGAATAATAAAAAACAAAGAATTAAAAACTAAGAAAGCTCTGCATTAAGTCTTTTCTATAAAAGAAAAAAGGAATCAGTAAACCAGGAAACATAAAAATGCCTCGTTAAAAATGATTACGTACCAAATGCACTTAAATAGTCAATGTACAAATTTACTACCTTCAAGAAAAAGAAAGCTTCTAGCATATCCTTAAAAATAAAGGCTAAACCACACATTGAGTAAAGACTCCCTTAAAAAATAATCATAATTTTAAGAAGAAAACTATCTGAGGCTGCCTGAAACAAAGATGAAGGCGGCAACTTGGATCTTAACAGGAGTTACAGCCAGGGTAAAACTGCTCTATATCAGAGACAAAATCACCCCGAGATCCACAGCTGTGGAGGAGAAACCAATTCTCTTTATAACAACTCACCATCTCCTGCTGTGACTGCACTACAGTCTTCAGCCTTGTACTTCAGGGTGCTTCCCTTTTCCATCACAAACATGTAACAGCAGGCACTTCGCAAACAGACAAACTCACACACATCCATATCCCCTATACCTTCCAAATCCAGAGCTTCACTGCACATCCTTCTACACAGGGGAGGAAGACAGGTAGTGGATGTCAGCAAGCAGTGCAACTTCATCACTGAGAGGTCCCTGGACACGGCACCTCTGAACAGAGCCATTAGAAAAGCAGAAGTCATAAAATGCAGATATTTCCAAAGCTGACAACACAACTCGAGTGATTTCATAAGGTTCAGAAGTTTTATAATTCCCTGCAACTCTCCATCCCCACCCCAACTACCCCCTGTACTCTCTCCCATCTAACTCGGCTATCAAAACAAAGACCTTAAATTGCCCACAGCAAATAATTGTTGCCAGATTTTAGATATATGCAAATTATTTAAGAGACAAAATAATTTTGGAAAGAAAAAATAAAAGCCTACCAAAATTATCCTTCTGAGACAGACCTCTGTCCTAGAAACATTATTTTACAGTAGCATTTAAAAACATTTTTTTCTTTATTCTCCACTAAGAATTTAATCTGCAATTCATTCCAGCTCTGAAGACAGACCTAGTTTGCAATTCAAAACAATTCTGTTTCCAAAAAAGCAAGTTTCAGCCCCTGAACTGATATTGCAATGTACTTTTACATATGGTAATAAGATCCTAACATGAGAAACCACAGGGTAACTAAACGTTCACCCACAGCTTTGTTATTCCACAAGAGGCCAAGGTATAGATGCTAAATGTTCTTACCTTTTTTTGTCTCACATGACCATAAAGCAAGATGAGGAAGATTCAAGCATGGGTTTGTTGAAGTACCAGCAACCTCCCTGTCCCCAAAGTTCTCAGCCTGATGGCATTTCTAGTATGCCACCTTGGGGCATTGATATGTTTTTCTCCTCTAGGGTGAGGATTGAGAGTAGAAGCATTAACAGAAAATGCAAGAAATAGTCTTTTTGACTAACATGGATAGTTTAGAGTCCATTCCTCCTCACTCCGCACACTGGTGATGAAATTGAAGATATGTGTAGAAATAACCAGAAACTCATTTAAATCAGCTCAGGCACTTTAGACCCAGCTGCTGTTTTTTCCTTTGTGGGAAACAGGAAAATGAGGTATCTCAGCAGCTGTTGGTGTCCAGCAGTTCTTGGACTGGAACTCCAGAGCAGTCAAAGCAGGGGATTCTGACCTCACTCCTCGCACAACCTACACACTTCATCTGCCCTCACCAGATGCTTCACAGCCTCCTCTGGGAAAAACCAGGCACTGTGCAAACTTCACTGCAAAAAAACCGCTGATAAACCCAAAGGTGCTTTCACTCCCAGATTATGTGGTGGGTAATTTTTTAGAAGCAAATGATGGAACAAAAAAATTCTCCTAGGAGTATTTTCAGGGGTTACTATGAATGGGGCCAGCGAGCACAGTGGGTCCAACACACATCTAAAGATCCAGTGTAAGTAAAGCTGTATTCCCCTTGCAATCTCAGAGGCTGCAGGTATTCAGGATGAGCGTGGGCGCTCTGCCAGAGGATCTGGGAAGTCCAACAAAAGCTGTCTGTGCTCACTTTGCCCCTCTGCCTCCCTTGGAAGGGCACACGGCTCAGGGGAGCCCCAAACCCTTCGGAGAAAGGACCTGAGCAGCATTACGGCAGTGCCTCCGTTACGGTCAGCTGGAGGTGTTCTGCTGCGACAGCTTTTGCAGAAGGCAGCAGGTTGGGCAGCTTCCCTCAGCATTCAGCAAATAAATGCCTGCACACTGGAGAAGCAGAGGGAGCACAGAGCTGCTACTACGAAATTCTATGAACAGAAATCAGCTGGGATTTGAGTCATGTTTTTCTGCAGAGGGAACCCACAAATGTGCGTGTGCAGGTATCTCCTGCCTGTTTAGCAGGAGATATTGTCTCCAAAGGGCAACACACAGTATTTAGAGACATACACAGAAGTTACCAGAAGCAAGAGTGAAGCTTGTTTTAGTGGTAGGAGTTCATACAAGCATAAGAAGTCAGTACAGCCTTCCTGATAAACACACTGCTCATAACTTATTTACAAGAGATGGAGACTCAGGGGCCCAGCAGGTTAAAGAAAGCTGTACTCCTGGTCTTCAGCAGGCTGTAATGTAGTGAAAAAATAACGGCATTGACCTGAGATTATTAACTTGGGTAGCAGAAACTGTCTAGCCACAGTAGACTATGGATCTGCATGGGATCACGTTGACCACGTTTCTTTACACCCAGAGAATTTAAAATGGGAAGCCCAGAGCCTCAAAAATAAAGTGAAACTGCTGAAATTATGCATTATTGCTCAGAAGGTCCTAAAAACTGGGTGTGGGACTGTGAAGTTGTGTGTGTCAAAGAAGAGCTGAAGACTGAGGGAAACATCTCAAGATCTGAGACTCAATAAAACTAACTCCACAAACACCTCAGAAGGAAGCACAACCACATTTAATACAAGGATTACAGTAAGTAGTGAAATAAGCTAATAAAATTTTTCCATCCTGGTATAATGTCCTCATATCTTAAACACTATGCATTAAACAGAAATTAACTATTTCCTAAAGTGAAATCCTGTCCCAACACTCCCTCTTCCTCTGAAGAAAGATTTTTAAAGCAAGATTCAATGATAAAGTACATAATTTAGCTGCAGTCTATCATCCCTGCACTAGATTTGTACCAGACATAGAAACAAAACAGGTGTCAATTATTTTTACACTCCAGTCTCCTGGGAGTCTGCAAATGTTTCAATCCACTGGAGTCAGTTTAGCTTAGCGAGATATTCAACAACTGAAATGCCATTATTAAGTAAACAACAGCCATTCTGGCCAGTTCCTCCAGTAACACTTACCATTCACAAATCTAAGACACTACAGGCAGGACTCTCTTCTGACATAAAACAGCTTCATTAGCTCCAGTACCCAGAGGATGACACCACTATCCACGAGGATGTAGGGAAAAAAAGGAATGTTATCAATGTTCTCCACAAAAAAAAAAAAAAACAAATTTGCCCCTTCTCTCCGAAAAAAAAACACATAAAAAAAAAAAAAAATAAAAAAATACCAAAAAAAAAAAAAAAATCGGTTTCTTGTCTTTGAATAACTCTACAATAACTGAATGTATCTTGAGAGTCACCACGCAAGACACACCAGATGAGGCACAAGAACTGGTTTAGATGTCATAGTCAAACAGATACATGGGTAAATAATTAAGCCATCTGACGTATTTCGACAAACTCAAAAGCCACTTATTTCACATTACCTATACCAAGTACCTCTTTAAAACCCTTGTGTGAAAAAAACTAAACTGATTTTGATTTTTTTTTTAAGTTTTATGTTTGTTTGAGGTATTTTTAGTTTTGGAAAGGGGAAAAATAGGTAGAGAGGGCAGGGTGCCTTCTTGGGAACATAATACAATAGCTTTTCCTAGAAAAGTACAACACTTCAAAAAGCAAGGGAGTGACGGATGTTCTCAGGCACCCTTCCATCAACATACACTACAACATGCCTAGAATTTTATATATATTTTGAGTAAAGATTTTTTGCTATAGAGAATCAAGATGACCTTTTCCTCTGCTAGGCTTAAAATAAAGTGCAATCATTCTGCCTTCGGGTTTAATAGAGGTGATTCAGCAAGCGTGCATTCCACCACCCCAGAGCCAAAGATCCTCAGTCATCTTGGAGAGCATTCTATTAATATTCTGTTAAGTTACATTTTACACAACTCACTGGAACAATAAACTGAATCATCTTCTGGAAAAGTGATTATTAAAAAAAGTCATTCCCGATGCGTAAGATGATACTTGTGCTTCAGTTTTGTGAAAAACTTATTAATCATTAAACACAGCAGTGCCAGATATTGCCAACAGAAGGCAGGCAAGTAAACAAGTTTATTATTACCTGAGAAGGATTGGATGCAACAAGTGGGGAGAGATAGGGAAGAAAATGCAAACACAGCTATCTGTCCAGACTTCAAATATTGTACTCATTCCTCCAAAATTAATAACCTGTGCTCCGTGATATCAATATCTTCTCTGAAGAAAACGCTGCAGCTCAAAAGCACACAGGAAAGAATACTTTGAAACACTTAAGCAAAACGAGCACTCTTTAGCCTGTATTAGCCTTTGAGTTACTCAGGACACTGACAACTCCTGGATTATTCTAAACATTTATAAATACATTTCAGGGCTTAATGAATATGACATGGGCCACCAAAGGAACTGGATTTGTTCCACTAGAGGAATACCCAACTTCAGTCTTCTACCCTCTGA
Organism: Callaeas wilsoni; assembly: GCA_013398955.1. Taxonomy (NCBI): domain Eukaryota; kingdom Metazoa; phylum Chordata; class Aves; order Passeriformes; family Callaeidae; genus Callaeas; species Callaeas wilsoni. Next base: position 50,943 of record VWPU01015708.1, on the reverse strand, counting down.
ACAGGTGTTACAAAGAAAAGAAATCCAGACTCTTTTTACAGAAAGCGCACAAGTCAGGACAAGATATCACAGTCAAATGCCAGTGCAAGGGAAATTCCAAGAGAACGTAGGAAAAATTCTCCATGGTGAGAATTAAGTACAGGAGTAGGATACCCAGAAAGGCTGTGAAATCCCTATCTTTGGAGAGATTTAAATAAGACTCACTTTGAGCAGGATGCTGGATTAGTTGCTCTCCAGATTTCCCTTCCCACCTTCCTGTTACTGGAGGCATTCATAGCAGAGGAAATTCCATTTCACCTATGCTGGAAAGAGTGAGGCTTATCAAAGGGTCATGGACACTGGCCACTTTGTCACCTCTCTTCAAGCAGGTGAGAGCTGTGGGTCCTGCCCAAAGACAACCAGCATTTAACAGCTCCTGATGCACAAAACCAACTGCCTTGCATACACTACAATGGGATTAGCTCAACAGAAGGTATCCATAGAATTGGAAAATATTTTCAGATCTTAGTTCAAACTAGAGTTAAGGTTGACTTTACTAGTTTTTAGCCTTTAAATTTGTAGACCATTAAAATGTTACCACATGTGAGAGTGGATTTAAGCTTTCTATGATTTGCATCTCTTAAGTATGTTTCATAGGTTTCGGGATCCAGACACCAGAAATGAAAAGCCAGTGTCCTGCTCAAGAATACAAATGCAAACTGAAACACTTTCAGTTCCTTTACTCTCCATGTAATTATTTCAAAGTACAGTGTGAACTTTTTGATCAAAAAGAATATTTGAATTTCAGCATGAAAATTTTAGTGTGTTCCATTAGAAAAGAAACACCTATTAAAGCTATTACACAAGTAACAATTACAAGGATCTATCTGATCTATCATGCTTCAGTCCACAGCAGTATCGTGGCAGAAGCCAGTATAGAGAATAGCACCCTTGTCCAGTAAGGATTTCATTATTAAAAGAAAGCATCTCCCTCTGATGCAAGAAAGGGCAGGGAAGAGCAGCACAGGGATTTAGATTTTCATGGAGCTGGGATGTGCATCTTTATCCAGCATGTCTGAAGCACACTTGAGTCTCTCAGCACATAGCGATAATGAAGCTAATTCTAAAAAAAATATTCTTGTTTTGATTGCCAGACCATAGCTCTGTCCCAGCAGCATGGAATACACCAGTTCCTTGGATCCAGGAGGAATGAGTTCCTTCAACCACCACTTCTCTCTTAATGACAGTGTCCTAGAACAAATCTACATGTGCCTTCCTCCACTCCATTCCTTTCTAGTAATTTGCAAAGCGCGTATTCATAGAATTATAACTGAATCTATGCATGGTTTGGGTTGGAAAGGACCTTAAAAATCACCTAGTTCTCACCCCCAGCCATGGGCAGGGACACATTCCATGAGACCAAGCTGCTCAGAGCTCAATCCGACCTGGCTTTGAACACTCCCAGGGATGGGACATCCACAGCTTCTCTGGGCAACCTGTGCCAGTGGCTTTCCACCCTCACAGTAAAGAATTTCTTCCTAATATCCAATCTAAACCTGCTCTCTTTCAGTTTGAAGCCATTCTGTCTCTTTCTGTCACTACGCATCCTGGTAAAAAGTCCCTCTCCAACTCTCTTGGAGCCCCTTAGGCACTGGCAGGAACCAGAGCTTTCTCTTCTGCATGCTGAACAACACCAGCTCTCTCAGTCTGTGTTCATGAGAGGTGCTCCAACCTTCTGATGAATTTCATGGCCTCGTCTGGACTCACTGAATCTTATCTTCTTTGTCCTGCTTATATTGAGAGTCCCAGAGACAGATGCAGCACTCCAGGTGGGCTTTCACGAGGGCAGAGCACAGACTGCACCACAGAGCTTGGTGTTGTCAGCAAACTTGCTGAGGGGGCCCTAGATCCCACTGTCCATGTCACCAACAAAGATGGTACACAATTCCAGTCTGCTGAGAATCACTGCCATGCTCAATCCTCTGCCCTCAACAAGGGAAAAAGCATATGGATAAAATGCCTCATTTTGCCCAGTAGAACTTTTACACAGCTTGGAGGGTTACTGAATAACCGTCTCTGTTACTGGCATGGTATAGGCGTGAGCTGGCGCAGGGGCTGAGATTTTTTTGACTCAAGTCAAGTTCCTTCTCTTTACTCTTACAACAAATCAGCATCTCTTGTATTAGAAATAAAGTGAGGACTGAAAGTTCCACCTCATTTATCCCCTTTCCCCACAGCAGTTTCCCCACTCGGGTCTGTGAGGATATACAGCAGCATGCAGAGAGCAGAGCCTGCAGCAAGGCACTCACGCCAGACAGAAATTTGAGAGGAAAGAGATGGTGGCTAAAAACGTCAATAAGTGAAGAAACACAGGTAAATCAGGCAATAGGAACAGAGCAGGAATTGAAAATTCCTGCACTCTTAGGGGAGACACTATCTCGTTTTCTGATGAAAGCAAAGATGAGAGACTTTCCCTGGCAGCAGCTGTTCTTCACTAGGCATAAAGACCAGGGATAAGATTAAAAGTCCTTTGGCCAATGGACAAAAGAGTAAAGTCATTACTACCCCTGAAAACCTGTCCCCTGGCAATCTATAGGCAACAAGTCTGATGTTGGGTAGACAAGTGGAACACATCCCCAAATGATGTGAACTCATTTATTTCTGCAGTTCATGCTCTACCACCCTGGCAGATCTGACCTGCCACAGCTCCACAGGACAGGGTGGGAGTTTCTGTTTGGCATGTATGTCAGGAAATGCAGGAGTCACTGCTCCTGGCTAAGCAGGCTTTGGCTTTCCCTTGAGCATGCCATGCCTCAGGCTCCTCAAATTACCTCCTGTTGTGAGAGGCTGAGAAGCAATGGTGATAGCCAGAGCTGTCTTTGGCAAAAGAAAACCTTCCCTGCAGAAATGCTGTCAGGGAATAATTTTTTCAGATCTCAGTGACCTGAAGAGTGAAGGAAAAGCAGTGGACTTTTTCCTGTCAGACCAATTTGCAATATGACTTATTCCACTTTCTCCTCCCCCAGATAAAATCATGTTATTTACTGTCTTTTTTTCCAGATAGCCTCTTTACTATGCAAATGATTCATGCTATAGGATTAATTTAGGTAGCTAAAGAGTAAACAAAAAGTGTAAAACTTTTGTCTTTTTAGTCATAAAACTTGAATAAGCCATCTTTTCTATAAGGGTATAGAAATGAAATCTATATATGAATATGTACGAAACGCAGAACTCTTTTGGCTACTTTTCTGCTTTTAGCTATAGTAAAATGATTTTCTTACTGGAATTTCTGTAAAAGACTATTCCAATTGTATTAATTTTGTTGTGCATCTTCACATTAACAGCAAATTCAAGACTAACTACCTTCATCTCTGCAATTTTATTCTAACTTCTTTAAAATGAAGTTTTCTCAATGCAGTTTTTTGATACCTGATTTTTGATGACTTAAAAGACTTACAAGCACCTAACAAATGAGTCATTATGCCTTTACTTTTTCTCCACCACCACTAACTCACTGAAAGAGCACAGAAAACAAGGCATTGCTTATTCCTGCCTTTCAAGCTGTGAAACACTCCAGTAATGCTGCGTGAAATCCCAGGTCTGATATGTTTAACATCATCCACAGGTAACAAAAGTTTGTGTATATGTTTTAGTCCCTTAAAGAAAGAAAGCTGTTCTAGATTTGTCTCATCATTAACCTAGACATGAAAACCTGCCTTTTATTGTGAGAAAAATTCTATGTCTGCTGAGTCAGACAGAATTTTGTTGATGATTCTCACAGATGGCCCTTTGTCTAACATACTAATTAAGACAAAATTGTAATGCCCTACTTATCTTACTAAAATGAAATCTGAGAAATTATTCTGTGATTTCTGCTTGCTGAGCTTCTTATGTTCTGTCTCTCAAGGAATGGACCAGCAAACTCTTTTATGTGAATATTTCTTGCTGCTAGCAAAAGCATGCTGCAGATAACTGCAGAAGAGCAGAGTAAAATAGTGGATATAAAATCTGGTCAGCCCCCTGGATCACCATCCCTTCTCACTGTAAGCTCTTTGCTACTTTTACCTTTAAGCCAATATTCAAGAACCAGAATTAAAACTAAGAGTATTTAAAGAGATCATATACTAATTGGATTTATAGTTGCTTTAATTAACATATTTTAATCTATTCTTGATCAGAACGTCATTATAGACACTCACACTGGCTGACTTCTTGAAGACAATTCTGCAGTTGCAACATTTTAAGAACACTTTTAAAACTATGAGCATTTTCTTCCTGTGATATTTAAAGTTTTTCAGGTTATCAGCCAACAAATTCTCAAGGATATGAAATAGTTTGTGTGTTTCCACTTTCTCCAGCAATACTTGAAGATCTATTTACTGATTCTCATTTACAGCACTGAAGAGAGAAACTGCAAAGAAACATCAGATTTGCTCCATCCCTTCAGGTCCAAAATTTTTATTGTTATTTCTCCTTTGAAAGCCTGAGGAAGCTGAGCTATTCACTTACACAGACACCAAGTTACCAGCCTGACAATGAAGACACTACAGCTGTCTTCCACTAAGGCTGTGTTACAGTCACTGTGTCTGCAAAATGCGAGTTACATCTTATTTAAAAAGGTACAGGAAAGTTCAGAAAGGAAAGCAAAAAGCAGGACAGCCACAGAGGAGTGATTCTGTGCTTGAACTTTGTTCACAAACAGAAAGGAGAATTTTAATAAAGTTCTCAAATACCAAATAAAAGTTCTAAAGCTTTAAATCAGAAATACAACATGTATTTGTTGCTTCAGTCAAAGCACTGGTTTTAGAATTCTCCCCCTCTTGAGGGGACAACAGATGAGCAAAGAATTTCAAGGATATGGATGAGGAAACACATTGCTGGTACACTAAGCACATCAGAAGCAAATGGTAAATGACTTTATGTTCAAAAGCAGTTTCTCATGCAACCCATAATCACATCAAAACTTTCTCTACACACAAATGGTAATTGTGCATCACTCTCTGTATGACAAGGCTGAACCCTTTCCCAGAAAGAAATAGCACATTTACCAACTATTCCAAGGTATAAACTGCACCATTTGCTGTTTATACCATCCTCTCTCCAGGCTGAAATTTATTTTCTCTAATAAAACCTTGGTTATAAAGCTTCCAAGATTAAACACCAGATCATTCTTGCCATTGCTAGCCAAAAGTCTTTTACGAGCATTCAGGCAAAGGTTCTGATGGGTTTGATGAAGATTTACACAAGTGCTGTCCAATCTTTAGTTATTGTTAAATAAACCTTTTAGCAATGCCAAAACCAAACTTAAAAAACAGGCTTGTATCTCATTGTCTAATTAGGAAGATCCTTCTTAAAGCTGAAGGTCTTATTAAAAGAGTGTAAATCTATATCACCGACTTCAATGGGAAAACTACTTCAGAACTGTAAGAACAAAAGCTGAGACAATTATCAGTGAGAGACTTGGAATTTCAAAAGTCAAGTCAAGAGACCTCCAGTAACCCCAATTTACTTCGGATCAGGTTATACCAGTTGCTGTGATGCTAGAAAGAGGCTTTTACTTTAGTATATTTATCTGTGGAATTGCCCAAAAACTTTAAAAAACCAATCTCCTATTATATATTCCAAAATACTCCTTCTGCTCTCAGTGCAGCAATCCTATTCTAATAAGATTCTTAAGCCAAAGACCTAAAACACAGCAAACTTCCATCATTTTCTCTATATCCACAAATAGTTAAAAATCCCAAGTCTATTGAAAGATCACTTAATCTGCATAAACTGAGAGACTTTAAGAACAAATTTACACTGGAACCAAAATTAATACTCTTGATAATTTAACTATCTCATTTTTCTCACAGAGGCTATTGTTCATAAATCCAGAGACTATCAGTTGCAGAGCTTTGGCAACATTTACAGTAATAAATATTTCATTCAATATAGCACGTACCTGATTGACACTGAATAGGGTTTCTGCTCTTTATAAATGCTCTGACAGCGTTACATGTCAGCAAGATTTTCCCAGAGCAATTCTGGATTTGTTTTCCTTCTTTCCTTTATCTCTGATTCTAAAGCAGCTGTGCCCACCACCACTTAGTCATTAGATCTCAAATCTGAATCTTTCCAAGGCAATGTGGTGCCTGCTCATCAGTGCGAGGTTACAGGGATACTATCAGTGTTTCCTTTCCCTGTGAAGGCAAGACCTAAACAGAAGTTCCTCCTCCTCCTTTCTGACATAACAAGCCTCTGAATTTGTCGTTCACTGCAGTTAAGGCTCTTACATGATGGAATCATTTTATAAGCCAAGCATTCTCATATGTAGCACAGAAATCTGAAGGTTAATTAACCAGCAATTTCTGGCACCAAACGCTGAGGTTTTTAAAAGGCTAAATCAAACTTTTTATATCTTTGTCACAGGAAAACCTGAAACATAATTAACATTTGATCTGATGCAGAAATGTACTCATTTTAGACATTTTGGGCAGCACAATAAATAAACTCTTTTGGCATTGTTTTTTAAATAGCAGATGCATAAACACAGATGAGGGGGGTTTCTTTTTCTTTGATGTCACTACATTTATTTTCAAGAAAAGCAAATTAACTGGAACCCATTTGGGATAACGCCTTTGTTTTACTGCATGTTATGGTTTAACCCCAGCCTGCAACTAAGCACCACAGCCACTCACACACTTCCCCTCAGTGAGATGGGGGAGAGAATTGGAAGAGTAAAGTGAGAAAACTTGTGGGTTGAAATAAAAACAGTTGAATAGGTAAGGCAAAAGTCTCCCACACAAGCAAAGTGAAACAAGGAATTCATTCATCACTTCCCATGGGCAGGCAGGAAAGGAGGGCTGCATCACATCTAAGAGTGACTGGAGAAGACAAATACCATCATTTTGAATGTCCCCCTGCTTCCTCCTTCTTCCCCAGCTTTATATGCTGAGCATGACACCCTGTGGTCTGGAATATACCTTTGGTCAGCTGAGGTCAGCTGTCCTGGCTGTGTCCCTTCCCAGCTCCCAGTTTCCTCACTGGTGGAGTGTTGAGGAGCTTGGACTCTGTGTAAGCACTCTCCAGTGATAATAAAATAATCTCTCAGTTATCAAAGCTGTTTCCAGCACAAATCCAAAACACAGCCCCATACTAGCTACTGTGAAGAAAATGAACTCCCCCCCCAAGCCCAAACTAGCACATTCTCCACTTCTTGCCCCACACCAGTTACATCACACTCAGGTCCTGTGCATCATCATTACCCACCAACCTCCTTCCCACTGTTTGATATACTTCATAGATAAAATTCCCTTAGTCTACAGACCACGCCTGTGGAAGGTCCATTAAACATCCATAAACAACAACAAATGTCCATAAAATGCCCAATGGGTTCATTTAGCCCACAATTTTGTGCTCCATCTGTTGTGGTGCTCACTCAGGACATGAGAGGCTCCGTGTCGTGTGGAGTTATCAGACACCAAAGGCAGGTCAGGTCAGGTGTCTGCTGCAGCTGTAAGGATTGTCCTCCACTGGTTCTGGTGGCTCCTGCTATAGCAATTCCCACAACAAGCAACTCAAGTCATGGATTACAAAAATTTAAAGCTATTTCCATTACAATCTCCACTCCCGATCCCTTTGAGTGAGGTTTTATGGTTTAGCATTGCAATGAACTCCTCCCTTCATGCCTGCTCCAGCTTACACTTATCCACAAACTGCAGTCACTTAGGGTTGGACCTGCTCCAAGTGGAAGTGCTCCAGCACGGCCTCATGCACAGCCACTGATGCTTCAAGATGTACCTTCTCCAGCGTGGATGCATCTCTCAGCCACAATCCCTTCAGAGGTACAGCACCTGTGGCACAGACCTAACCACAGCCACAGGTGTTTCGAAAGGACCTGCTCTGGCAAGGGCTTGTCCAAGGCCACGGCCACTCTGGAGTGTCCTGCTCCCATGTGGACTCCTCCAGAGGTCACCACCTTGAGCTTGACTTGACTTGAGCTCACACTGGAGTTCCAGCCTGTCCAGTGCAGCAGCAGCACAGGGACAGTGGCGATGCCCCCATCACCTGCCAGCCCAGGGGCATCGCCGTGGCCATTCCCAGGATATTCCCAGGCACTGCAAAGGGAGGCAATCACCACCTTGGCACTACAGCAACAGCCAGGGCACAGAGCAGCCACTAATGAGCACCAGATGCTAATACACGGTCAGGCAGATGAGCCAAATCAATAGCTAAACAGCACTGACAGCTATAAATTCGATTTAGCACATCCCAACACCACCCAGCTGCTCACTCCCTCCTCCCTCGTGAGACTGGGGAGAGAATCAGAAGGGTAAAAGTGAGAAAACTTGTGAGTTGAGTTAAAGACAGTTGAATAGGCAAAGCAAAACAAGGAATTCATTCAGCCCTTCCCATGGGCAGGCTTTCATGATGTGTACAGTGACTGGGGAAGAGAAACACATCACTCCAAACACCAATTCCTTCTCCTTCCTCAGCTTTATATGCAGAGCATGACACCATATAGCCTGGAATATCCCTTTGGTCACTTGGGGTCAGCTCTCCCTGCTCTGTCTCCTCCCAACTTCTCCCACATCCCCAGGCTACTCAGTGCTGGGGTAAGAAGCAGGAAAGGCCTTGAGGCTGTGCAATGAAAAACCTCTTCTCAACAAAAACTGAAACATCCATGAATTATCAGCACTGTTTCCAGCACAAATTCAAAGCATAGCCCATACAAGCTGCTATGAAGAAAAATAATTCTACCCCAGCCAAAACCAGCAAACTGAGTTAGCATTGACAAAAAAAACATACAAAACCAAACCAAACAAACATAAAACCAAAAAATCATAAAAATTGAACAGAGTCAGCGAGGTCCATTTCTCAATTATACATTGCAATGTCTTTCAAAATGCTTGATTAGTGGCAGAGCATTAATCTAACTTACTGAAGAGAAATTAATATGCTCATAAATTTGCTTGGATAAAGCCTCATGTTATTCATCCTTGCATTTTGGACTCCAAAACACCTCCAAGTCTACACAATTTTCCAGAACTACTTGTCAGAATCAGGAGCTGAAACAGCTCTGCCCCCTTTGCTCTCAACAGCTTCTCTGCAAGCACAGCCAGAACCAGACCAAGGTAATATTATTGTCCACTCAGTCAGCCCTTCCTATAATTACTTTATGCTAATACAATTTTTCTCAGTATCAGATTTTTCTCTACCTTGTTTCTCTGTGCTTTCATTGAGCCTGCTTGTTTCCTCACATTACTATTGTGCAGGTCCAAACACTGCTGCTTTTAATTTGAATTTCCTTTTGTTTCAACAGATAAAGCCTTTTGCAAGCTAGAGAGGATTCACACGCCAGTGCTTTTTGATGATCAGTTCTTATATGGAGTGTGACCTGTGTCTGTGCAATCCTATTTATGTCTGCTTAAGGACAAGGTCATGTTCCCTGCCAGCCTCAGGGCTAATGGGACAGATAGAAAAGGTTTTCTGCTAAACACTATAGACGTGCACCTTAGTTTTTTGCACATATAAGGGCTGCATTCTCCTCACATCTTGACATAGTCCCTAAACAATCTGTACCTGAGCCTGGTCCTGCAAGTCTTTTACTCTACCTGGGAACCAAATAAGCATTGGGAGCAGCATGAAGGGGTTGCCTGTTGGAATCTTTCCTCTCCATTCTTCACTCAGTGAAGATCTTCGCTCGGTTAGGAGCCACAGGTGTTTTGGGTAATATAAACAAAACCCTTTAATCAAGGAAAATTTAGATCATTTTAAAGATTTTATGCGTTAGATAACCAAATGGAAGGAAGAATAACTAGGTAAATGATCAGGTACAGGTTGGCAGCAGACAAAGAAAAACAAGTCAAGTTCTCTTCTCTCTCTTTTACATATATAATGTAAATTAATATTTCCTCAAACAATGTAAAATGAAGACCTTTAATTATTTTCCACTTAGGTTTTTTTGGGGGGAGTTGTCAAGATAGGAGTTTCCACGCATAGAAAGGGATGATTAGACTCCAAGCTGCAGCAGTTTTTAAGTGGAGCAGCACCTGGCTAGCAGACATGGGGAATAGCTACAAGGAGCCTTGAGGCAATACATAAGAAAAAATAATCCAAATCAGATGTAGTTCAGAATGTTATGCTCCCCTGTGTGTCCAAGTACATGAAGGAAAACACATTAGTGCCAAGAGATTCAAAAAGCAGTTCCTTTAGACAAGGGTGGTGTAGAGAATAACATGGGTACATTCACCTACTTGACAATGCAGGCCCATCCCTGATGACTGTCTTGTCCCAGACAGAAAAAGTTGCTTACATCATTATCACCTAAAATTACTGGAGGCTGAGCAGTTTCTGGGACCACAGGACACATCGTGCCCATTCCATGGTGTGTACTGTCCATAAAATCCCCAGAAAAGCACTGCGTTTTCTCCTCAGCACTCCCACTATATTTAGCACCCCAGGTCTCACAGTCACGATTTTGCTGTCCAGCAAATCCACACTATATAAGCAATTTGAAGAGTGGCTTAACTCGAGGATTCGTTTAACAAAGAACATTTTTACCACCTTTCACAAGTTTTAGAGGTGTTATAGTAAAAGGATCACTCTGAAGGAGGAGTGAAGAAGCAGGGCCAGAGCAGAACTGCAGAAAGAATCTTTCTGGACTCTGTTCATCAGTGGTTACAGGTTCTTATGTACCTCATTAAATTGCTGTGGCATTCTCCTTAAGGACATTTGCTGATAGCTGTAAAAAGGCCCCACATTTATCTCACATATCCATAAAATGATGCAGATTTTAAGGAAAAGAAGGATGTAATGTTACATTTGCAGAAATAAATAACACAATTATGCCTAAAAGAATTTGAAGGAAACTACCTATCCCTGTGTTATCCTGTGCAAAGGTATATTCTCCTCATCACCTGGGAATACCCAGTGGGTGAATACCTTGCTTTGCTACCACAGCTTCTACCCCAGTAACACACAGAAGAAAACAACTAAAGTTTTCAATTCAAATTATTACAACATTCATTAGGATTGAAGATTGCTGCAGTATTTTATTCTCTTTTCAATTAGTTGCAGTCTTGGCAAGAGACAACTAAAGTTAAAGGCTGAAAGTCACTGGCTGAGAATGTGGAACTTGTGTTTCTTGATTCTGTGCGACTTTCTCTTCCTCCAATTTACCTCATCAAATACATGTTCAACATAGGTCATTTTGAATTCAATATCTATGTAAATCATACATGAAAAAGCCAGCTGTCTCAATAACATACATACAGTAGAGGATATTACTAAATAGGAGGCTTGGTCTCTTGGGTCCAAAGGATTTTATCCCCTGCCACAACTCAAACTCCCTTCTGCCCTCTTTTAAGTCTTTCCAAATACAGCTCCCAGCCATGGCTCATGGCTTTACAGCAGATTCCTCTGTCCTCCCTTGTCTCCTTGGCCTTGAATATCCTGCTGAAGCAGAACCTGTATGTAGACTCATTAGTCCTGAAGCAGCAATTAAATGACTATGTTATAATAAACTCTTATAAAGAAATATTGCTTTTCTTCTGAGATCCTAACTTAGTGGCTGGTGTTATGAAGGAGGCAACTCTGCTTCCCCAAAACCAAAAGCAAACCTTGTTTCTCCAGGCTTTCTGCTTCCAGAGAAGTTGGTGCACAGAGATCACAGAAACTAAGCCCTTTCATACAAACATTTCAAACATAAACTGTTTATTGCCAATACACAACCATGGTCAGGTCATGGGGAAGGATTTTTTTTCTTGCTGTCCTGGAAATAAATATTCATTTCCTTTTCCTCCTTTTCACCTACCTCATATGCCTCCAACCTGCTACTTTATCCTTAAAAGAATTCTTCCCTGTACACTGCAGGACTAAAGACAATGGATTCATTTCCCATCTACTCTACAGTTACACTACTCAAAAGTATTTTTTGAGGAGGGTTTTAGTCATTCCTCTCCATTTAATCTAGTTACATTTAGTCTACTAGACAAGTTTATGAAAAAAACCCCAAAAACATACGTTATAGTGCAGGAGTCCTTGGAAGAAGGCTGCTCTTTCCATAAAGCCACAAAAAATCAGCAGAGAGAATTAACAGCCTTACAGACAGCTGGCAGGTGATACCAAATGTGAACCATGCAATTCCAGAAGATAACAGCTAATGTCATACACCTGTTTATGAGATCTGCTCCACCTAAACTTGCAAATGATTGCTGCCTCCTCTGTTTGCAAGGAGTTTACCCGAAAGTTGGCAAAGTGAGGGGAGAGAATAATTGGGCAAGACAAATTAGGCTTAAAGCAATCACTAATGAAGTGGCTTTGGTGGGGGAGTGAAATGTAGTTGGTCACACCCACTGCTCTTCAATAGTTCTTCAACAGACATCTAGAACAGCTGTTCTAAATTCAGTCTCTCTTACAAGACAACAAATATGCTCAAGTAAGCTGAAAAACATTTTCTGTCCACAGCAGATAACCCGAATCTAACCAGCAAAGCAAAGTTCAATCACAGAAGATGATGGCAGCAGAACAAGAGAAGAGAGAGACTTACAAAGGCACCTGAAGTGGCTGAGAGGTTCCCAAAGTTTTTATAGCAATTGAAGCAACTGAGCTTTATTCTTTGATCTTTGCAGGTACTTAAGAACAACTTGCCACCTCAAAGACCACAGTGGTGAAACTGCTGTTTCTCTTTTCAGTGCCACCACAAAGAGGTAGATAAAGAACCTGGTAACTAACCACGTCTTTTTAATGTACAGTTTTCTAAACCAGATCTCATTTTGCAGCAAGTTTAGTTCAATTTTCCTTCAAAATCAATGTCCTCAATGGCAGCAGCTACTGGCAGATGTTGGCTTGGACACCTCCTCCTTTCTGACAGTTCGCTCCCATCACCAGCAGCAGTGTCTCTCTCTTGCCTTCTCAGGACCACATGGTCCTTCCCTGTCCCTCAGGCTGGCTCTGGAGCTCCCTTGATCCAGGAGAAGCCACTTCAGCTTGGGAACTTCACAGGAAGCTATCCCAGAAAAAGGGGAGGAAGGGAGAGAGGGCTGGTTTTTCTCCAGAATCACTAGGAATTTAGGAAAACTCTTCAGTGCAAATAGGCTTTTAATGTAAGAGAAGATGAAAGAAAATATGCTGCCAATGTATTAGCAGAGAACATGCCACCTATGACTTTGCTAAAGGAAACAGAAGATACACAGCACATAAAAGACTCTCCTGGTGAGCTTAGTTCCAATCTACCATAGTTTTAATCCAAGTGCTCATTAAACCATTTTTTGGTGAGTGTTTATGGTCTAGCTCTGTTCTAAGCCCATACTTCTATGCTACGTGGGGTCCACAGTCATCTATCTCTGACCGCTCCTTTGCGGAATACATGTAAAGCACTTGTTCTCTGATCAGGGAAATAATAATTTGGAAGTTCATTTTTTTCTTCCAGAAATATTTTTTACAAAAAGCTCCAAGCAATTTTTGTTCTTCTCTCAAGTTCATACTAGAAGCACTCCTCTTTTTAGTTGGCTCTCTCCTTGCTTATTCTGATCACACACCCACCCACAAGGAGATCAACACTTCCAGGTTTTACTTGCGTTCAGAGTGGTCTCTGAAGTAGCTTCCCATGTTCCAATTATTGTTAAACAAAAAGGCTCACCATTGTTCCCACTTTCTGCTGGAATGGAAAGCAACTAGCACACCCATCAGCTTAAAGAGATTTTTAACAAGAAGAATGTAGAACGCGAGAAGCAACAATGGTTAGTTTTCAAAGGGCAGCTTCCATCTGAGAGTCCAATAATGCAGAGTGCACTTGAAAGGATCCAGGCCTGGACACATAAAATCAACACCTAAAAATGAGAGAAACCTGACATTTTAACCTTAATCTCTTTCTGACACTTTCCTCATGTACAAGATGAAGAGCAAAGCTCTGAGGGATCCTCACATGAAACAAGGAGGCAGGAAGAAAGTCAGGAAAGGATATTCACAGAATCCACAGGGTTGTGAATACTGAACACAGCACAGACAGCAGTCACGAATGCCATGGAAAAGGTGTCAAAAACCAGAAATGGTGGGTGCAGTTGAATGCAAACAGCACTCCTACTTATTTCTCAAAGCTATTTTATCTTGAATAGCCAAAAAAATAATGAACATTAGAGACATCTCACTAATTAATTTCCTATTTTGTCAATCTCTGCCTGGGCAGCATTATGAAGAGATGTAGTAATAGTGACGGTAGGAATTAGGAAGGAATAGAATAGTCCTCTCTAGGGAGGCCCATGCCTGAGCAAATTGTACACATAAAATAATTACTCTATTCGATTATTCTACACAGATGAATTCTTTGTAACATGCAAACTAAAACCATCTGGCTAATACACCTCTTTTGAGAGATTTAGAGGGGAAAAAACTCCAGAAGTTTGCACGTACAAAGACACAGTCCATAGAAACAAGATAAAATACCTCCAGTCTAGAGGTAGTGGGGAAATCGCCAAGAAGACCACACCAGAGCCTGATGCCTGAAGACATCAGAAATGGATTAGGGGAGAGATATGAGGATGAAAGGCACAGATTTTCACCAGGTTGCTTTTCTTTTTGGTGATTCTGTGCATAAGCTAGAAAACAAAACTCTCTGTCTTCCCAAGCTGCTGTTACGTGTGATGGGGCCCTGCTCTCCTGGGGATGGCGGAACATCTGCCAGCCCATGGGAAGCAGTGAAGTAATTCCTTGTTTTGCTTTGCTTGTGTGAGTGTCGTTTGCTTTCCCTATCAAACTGTTTTTATCTGACCCACAGGTTTTCTCACTATTACCTTTCTGATTCTCTCCCCATCCCAGCAGCTGGGGGGAAGCAAGAGTGAGCGAGTGGGGATGTGCTGGCTGAAGTTAAACCTCAGTTCTGCTGAAACTTCAGCAGCTGCAGGAACTGGGAGACCTCTCTGTCACAGCTGACCTGCTGTTGCTGCTGTGCACTAGTCACAAATCCAAACAGGACCCACACCAGGGCTAAGGTGCCCCAGGGACACCCTTGCAAGCCAAGGTGGCAGATCTGCTCTACAAACACTTCAAAAGGTGCCAGCCTGTCTTTGGCAGACACCCCTCAAAACTGATGACTATTGTATGAGTACCAGAGAGAATTGATGAATACTCCTGGTTAATCCACTCTTCTTCAAATCCTAAACTCTATTATTTTAAGTGTGCTCGGCACTGAAAGAAGAGCCTGTAATTCTGGAGCAGACAGATTTCTATACAATTTATTTGCTCAAATTATTTCTGCCAGTGTCTTCTGCACTCTTGGAAGAAGGAGAAAGCGCCAGCACAATGCAGGATCCTTTTGTGTAATTTACATAGTTAGTTTCTAGTTGATATTTAAACTATATCTTGCACATGCATTGTATATTCTGCATCACTGACCAGCAAATTGCATTCAGCACCTAATTTGTTCAATGGTTTCCACTGTCAGGAGAATGTTCTCACTGTAATAGTGATATTTTAACCTGTCAAAAAAATGATTAGACTAAAACATCTTAGTAAATACCATAAACTACTCAATGACATCAAAAATTGAAGATGTACAAAGGCTAACCAATTACTCGGGAAACTTCTAAATTTTCAGGTAACAGAACTCATTTTCTGCTTGAATGAGTAATCAAGGAAATATAATCTTCTTTTATATTGATCATGGTATAAGGCATGGCCTAAGGACAGGAGCATAAAATGGTCTATTACATTTTCTTTATTAGTTTTGGAAAAATCATTTTCAAAACTATTTCAGTGATTCTTTTCTGGGAATGTAACCTCCTTTCTATATATTTTTATGACCTGCCTCTAAATTCCTAGCTGCATGAAGCTGTTACTGGTGGAAGGGCATGGTCTCTCTGAGAAGTCGTGTCCTTGCTGAAGTCAGTGGAATTCTTGCCATTAAATTCACCAGGGCCAGGATCACTACTTCCATATGGGATTAAAATGAAGGAAAACCAGCATTCAAAATCCAGAATCATCCCAAGACTCCAATGACTAAGTTTTTCTTGCATTCTGTGCCAAAATTAACCAAAGGAGAGCAAAGATCAACAGCATACTCAGGTCTCCAGAATCAAAATGCCTTAAAGCCAAATAAATACCTGAGTTCACAAACTGAGGTTTGGATCTCCATTAGAGGTTTCGATTTGAAGTCTGCTTGTGGACTGATTCTGTGCTTCAGGGAAACTAAACCCACGCTAGGGGTGCCAGAGGGCTGCCAGGAACAGCCCCAGCAGTGCCAACCATCTTTTCCCTTGACTGCACCCACTTGCCAAATCCACTTGTGTCCAGGGTGAGGACCTCCAGAGCACTCTTATGCCAGCTCCACTCTCATTAGTGAAATAACCTTGGTTAAACACATTTTCCAGAACTGGGATGCACTAGTCCCCTCTATAACCTGAAGTATATCAACTTGAAGGTGGTTCAAAGGTAGCAAAAGTAATTTTCCCTACAAGTCACAATCCATGGCCATGGGGAAATAGGCTGTTTTACCATGATGTAGCATGCAGTAGGGCTGGACTTGCCTACCACTTCTTCACTCACATTTTTGGGAAGAAAAAATACATGTGTTAGACCTACATGTAATAGACCTCATTATCTACTGACTATACCTTGCACTCATTTTGATTTTTACTTTATTTTAGTTCCTTCCAATTTCCCATACTGTGAAAACTAGATTAGACAATTCATACAACCATTAATGGGAAAAGTACACTGTAAATACTTTCCATATAATGGAAATGAGATGTTAATCTATATGCAAGTTTGTTTAAATTACTTTCTAAACTGTGAGCCTTTCCTTGCTGCCTTATAAGTGATCCTAAAATATTCCACATAGTTTGTAATCCCCAGGTTTCTCTCTTGGGAAGCAACTTTGCATCTCTTACAGTCACCATTATCCACCTGAACCTGAAGGTGCCACCAACTTAACAAAAAGGCTGCTTCAAACATAAAATTAAACATACACATATACACACACATCTATATGCATTTTTTACTTGCTTCTAGATATATTTAAACATATAGTTCTGCAGAACAAAATAAAATAAATCCACCTCGGAATTTATACACGTGGGAGTTACTCTGTGTATTTCAAATAAGAGCACAACCATACATAGAATATGGTCTCCTACTTTGATCTCTTGGAACTAGTGCCCATATCATCCCAATTCTGATTTTACTGAACGTATTTCCTGACATCCTAGTTGCTCTTATGCTAAAGAACCCAACAGTTGAAATTTCTAGTTAATTCCTTAAGTAACTGCAAATCTGTATTACTCTAGGCATCTGTTTGCATATGATACAAGCTATTAAAGCATATTTTCTTTATAACATATTCTGTGAAGCCAGCATGCTGTAGTGAACCACTGAACATGATTACTTTCCCAGCAATGTGCAGTGGTATGAAAGCAGTGAGACTGTTACTAAAATAATTTTTAATAAAAGATCAAAATTGTTTTTAATTAAACCTCTAAAATCATTCTTTGTTCATTTCTTTTAGACTCTCGATAAACCAACTCCTGATTGCTTTTTAAAGGAACAATACAGTTCTTGTGACTCCTCTCTTACAAAGAGTTCTTTTGTTCAGTTTCTGCAATGTATTCTATCTCTTTTTGTGACAAAACTCATTCTTTCAGGTTGCTGAAGAAGTCTCTTAAAAACTCCTTAAGCTACCATCATTCGAACAGAGAGCCAACTTGCATTAACTAGAGCACCCAAAACCTGTTTAATAAGGTTTTAAAGAGTGTCTTAAGAGACTTTAATGATTCACTCTAATAGCAATACAGAGGAAAAAAAGTACCTGGCTCTTTTTTTTCCTCATCTTGCTATTTCTTCAAGTGCTCTTTTGGCCAAGTGCAGCTCATCAGTGACTGCTTCCAGCATATGCTGTCTTTCTCTTTTTCTATTTCATAGCCTGTGGAGTCTTGGTCTGTTTTCAAACTGACCACCTTTCCAGATACTTCTTTTTCTCTAGCCCTCTAAAATCTTTCCAAAACACTTAGGGTTCTGCTGTGATTCTTTTTCTGCAAAATATATTTAATAAATATAGGAAATAAATCAGAAATTGCATTCAAACATTAAAATTGTGAACAAGGAGCTAAGTTCTGCAAGCTAGAGGCTTTGTCAGACAGATCTGTGGTGTAATTAATCCAGTAAGTTTACTGTGGAAAGAATGGGATGGGGCAAATCTGCAAATGATTATCTAAATTATGTGAAATATGTAGGTGCTGGAAGAAATAGCTGTACCTACTGATTTGCTTGAAGCACCTGTGGTCAAATGGAAACATCTTGTTGCAGCTAATACAGATTTGGGTTAAAATGTTAAAACTGCATCAGCTGATCTCTTTTGTGCAGAGCTCTAACTTGGGTAGCATTGTGCTCAGTCACCTGACTTGAAAAGAACTGTAAAAATTGCCTTGATGCTACTGTGCTAGCGATCTGCAGCAATATCCTCTACCTGGTCAGCAAAATAGGATTGCTGTACTTAATGTTCAGGTTGTAAATTGAGGCTGCAGCTGTGGATCTGACACCATCCTTTCACTGAGCTGTTCCTGAAGTTTCTCAGCACCATCGGGAATTTTGAGGTTCTGAGAAACTTTCAGCATTGAAACAAACTCGTTTCCCTTTGCCTCTCTCAGGCTGATTAAATTTCCTCTAGTATTTGTTTATATGCTGTTCTGCACATTTATTTCCTTTCCCCCAAAGGAAACCTTATCCATATTACAATAATTAATTTTACAGGGCATGTACCCTGAAAAACTTGAATTCCTCCTGTTCACATTCCTTAAAACAAAGACTGATGAACAGGTGTGAATGAAAGGGAAGGATGGCGCAGTTGCTTCTCAACACACCTATATTATTACTGTAAAGTGCTTTCGTGAATGCATGAATTGACTGTTTCAGTAACAGTTAATGATTCATGTGATGTTTGGGAAGTAAACATCAGTAGAATTGTTTCTGAGTACTGAAAAGGTCCTAGTGCTCCATCAATCTCTGAGTCAGAAAAGCAGCCCGTTGCTCTTGCAAAACAGGAGGAAGACCCAAGTCCTCCATGATGAGGCTCATCAGGAAAATATTGCCAGAGACCTGTGTGAGATTCACGTGTGCTGTGCTCCCTCCCTTCTCTCAGATGAGATTATCAAAGATGGGTGTTTTTTTCAACTCTACTCACCAGATTTTTCATCTGAAGTTTGCTTCAAGAAAACTTGCATTAATATATGGCACATATTCTTGCCTTTACTAGTACTTTGTGGCTCAAAGTATGTATCTGAAGTATTTGCAGATTAAATTTACAGATTTCTGTACCCTGTAGGAAGAGTTTGTAGTGGAAAGAGAGATACATATTTGTATTTTTAATGTTAACTAATGAGTATTCCTCTCAATGGGTTATGTTTCTGCTCATTCAGTTATTGCATGGCTTCCCATGGAATCACAGCAACAGACACAAGATTGCAGCCTCCTGATAACAGTAATTCATCATCCTAAGATAGGAGGAATCAATCACACTGAATTTTGCATATGAAGTTGAAAATTTACACTGACTTTCCCTGTGGGTTAGATGTGCAATTAGTAATGGCAGACAGAGTCTGGTCTTGCTCATTAAGATGTTCCACTTTTTCCAAGAACACCAGAAGAACCCAGAGCACTGATAAACTCAACTTCCTCACCTGCAGCATCCACCACCTTTCTTCTACTTTGTGTTGTGCAGAAAACACAACAGTAAACATAATTTTTCCATTGTTGTAGCCAAGGTTACTAAGAAATGAGCTACTTTTTGAAATCTGTTTAGAATGCCCTTGCCTTTAAGGCACATTAGCTCAGATTCCATGTACAAAGACACAGATGGTGTCTACTGTATCTATAAGAAATATCATCACAGCTCTAATCCCAAAGCATCACACAAGAAACAGAAATACTTCAATTCTATATGATTATTCAGTTCAATTGAGTTAAAAGCTGTACCTAGGCATAAAGAATATAATCAGATATTTCTTTATACTCTGTACAGCACCACAGTGAACAGACAAGATGGATACTGCCAGAAGAACCCTGCAATCAACAGAAGTACCATGTATATTTATTTCTTGTCTTCTCACAGACCCATGTGTAACATCGTAGAAGAAATGGATCTATGTGATTGGAGGAAGCACTGGAAAAATTAATAGGCAAGAGAAATTAGAAGAGTCATGAATAATAATTAAAAGAAGCACTAAGGGAAAGAATATAATGAAAGGAAAGAGTAACTTCCCGGGTTATTTGCTCACTGGGCTCTTCTTCTGCCTTGTTAAAATCTGCCACTTCTCCCTAGAAATGTTGAGGGTTTTTAAACCCCTAGGAAGTCTGAGAGCTGCCAGAGCCTTAAGAGCAGGTCCTTTCCTGCTTTATGCCCAGTGTCACTGCCTTATCAAGGCTAAATAAAGTTTAAATTAGTCAGCGAGGTGTCAGGGCTGCTATTGCCAGAATTAGACAGTGCCTTTAGCATGGCCCACTATTCTTTCTTTTCGATCTTGTTCTCTCATTTTAATCTTGTTCTTGTATGCAAATTTTCTTCCTCAAGCTTCCTTTTCCCAGTGTTTCAAATTTCTGAAGTACATCTGTAGCTTTACAAGTTGTTCTCAGAGCCCTGTGGTAGGGATATCACTGCTATCCTAGATATCAGGTTAGTGATGGATATTTTTTTTATTTAAAAACTGAATAATGTAGGTCATCTGGTCCAACTCCACTGCTTAAAGCAGTTAAATTAGGTTCCTCAGCACAATCAAATTCTAAATACTTTCAAAGAAGTTCCAGAACACGTCTGGGATACTTGTAACAGTGCTGGTTGGAGCTCATGATGAATTTTTCTGTTTATATCTGACTGGAGTTTGTCTTGCTGCAATTTTTTTCTGTTGCTTCTTGTCCTTTCCATGTTCACATGAATGGAGAGTCTGGGTGTGTTTTCTAGTGGGTGTTTATAGACGTATTTGAATTTTCTGGGCTCAGTGTAGGGTGACTACAGGGCTGCAGCAATCCCTCAGTTCTCTCCAGTACTGGACACTGGTCCCTTCATGTCTTCCCTCCTTTGGGCTGTTCACCTCTAAGAGCATTTACAGACTATGTTCCTTGTAAACAAAACCATGCAGGAAATGCTGTCCTGGAAGCTTTTTGCCACCACTGATAATATTTCCACAGGGTAGTGCAGAGGATGCTCTGCAGAAGAGTCAGTCCATGTTTGCCTGCATCCAGCTTTTGCTCACAAAACTGGGCAGCTCAGTGACTGAGGGATTGCAACACTTGCCAGTAAAAAATTCCTCACCTGAGATCATCTTTCATGAGGCACTTTGCTAACCATTTGCTTCGTGATGCTCATTAGCAGCAAAGTGAGAATGCTGCCCTGCAAAAACACTGGATAAAAGAGGTGTGCTCTGCCTTCATTAATCTGCATTTACAAAGTGGGGAAAGAATATCCAAAGTACTCTTGTATTGCTCCAGAAGTCAAGGAGTTCAGGAATAGAGGACTGCTGTAATGAGGAAAATCAATTACCCATTATTTCATTTAACCTGCCTCAAAACAGTCATCATTTTATCAAATTGTTTGCCTGTATTATATATCCAAAACAGCTTTAGTTCCAGGGACGCCTAACTGTGACAACCTGGTATTTCACAGAGCCCTCACTGATGCCTTAGGATTTTAGCTTTTATATTTTCATATGTTTGTAATCCTGCAGTTCTTTAGTGTGTAACTCTGGGCTCCATACAGAGTGTTAGCAACTGCTTTTCCCATTTTGGTCAGACACAACAATTCCTCTCTAGGCCTGAGAATCAAGGCCACCTCACTGTCTCAGGCCCCGAGAAATGGAAACAAAAGTGAGGTGGGGGGGAGCAAACTGAGAGAATGGGACTGCACTGCCTGAAGCTGTAATTGGACAATTAACCTCTGATATGCAAATGGCCAAAACTTATATCTGTCCCAAAAACATGTGCCTGTGTCCATCCTTGGTGCAGTCTCTGCGAGACTCCTGCACTGCCCAAGGTGTGCCCTGTGCAGGCCTTTCAATAAATCCCTGCCCTTTATCCTTTCACTCTGTCCAGCCTCTGCTCCAGGGCAGCCTTCACAAGGCATCATCACCACCAAGAAGCTCCAACCTCTCTGATGCCACGGCCAGTTGGTTTCCAGTAGGTCTGTATGAACCTGTCATGTGCAGTACAGATAAACCCCGAGGAAAATAAAACCATTCACAGTGTTTCAGATGAGATGTCCAATATTTAACGCTATAGGCAGTATCTTCCTGGTTACCAGCAACTTACGTTGTGCATTCTGAAGATAATTCTTTTTAATTAGGGACAGCAGACATTATGTTAATTTGCGTAGGAGTGCATTTAATTCTAAAATTTCACAGAAAAGTGGCCATGAGTTGTTTTTAATATGAAATTTTTGAGAACAACAGTAAATGCAGTAGATTAAATGGCAAAGATATTTCTAAATGTCTTCTCTCTAGCACGGTTTCATCAAAATTATATTACATAATTACTCATCTGTTTCTTTTATAATACAGTGGGGAAGAGGAGGCAAAGAACACAAAAAAATCTTTGAGAAAAATGTTAAGAATTTTCAGGAAAAATATAAGTAGTAAAGGGATCTTTCCACAGTCTGATAGAACTAAAATAAAATCAGTGACATTTCACCAACTGTGAACATTATTGTTCTAGACTCACAAAATATTTTTTAAAGAGACATTTTTAATTACAGGCAAAGTGATTCCATTACATGCTTATGTCTATCCCTTCCCTAATGTAAGGAATATGTAATTTTAGAGCAAACAGCAACTGAACTGACCTTATGATTGCATTCTATAAACTGTTTTTAATCCAAAAACTCCAAAGAAAGGAAATAAAGTATTTTTTTGAGGACACTGTAGGAAAGCAACAGAATGGGGTAAAAACTGATGGTGGGAAGGGAAGGAAAAGAAAAGAAATTTCCTGACTTCTAGGAAAAAACAAGAAGACTGAATGGTTTCCTATGAAAGGAACTAATTTATTGTAATATTTTTATCAAGGGTTTTCGGGAAAAAATAATTCATCATACCTTTTCTTCATAATCTGTGAAATTTCACTATAGATTAATTTATCCCATTGTTACTCAGGGTCATTCCAAAAACTAGGAGGGCAGATGTTTGGAGACTAAGCAGTTTTCAACAGAATCATGTATCATGCAGGATATATTGCTTTCAGATTTATCAGAAAGGCTGAAGAGCAGCAGGGATGTCTGCCACATCTGTGTAAAGTTATCACGTGCAATCCGAATCTCACATGTGGAGGAAAAGCAAATAACAGAACTGCTGTAGCAGGTATAAAGGAAGCCTGAAAAGCAAGAAAGCTTCACTGAAGTAAGCATCTCCTATTCTACAAAAATTCTGCCTTTAGTTTTTCTCAAAAGCACAGGGCTACAAAACAGTTTAAATCTGCCCACTGCTCATATGCTAATTCTTTAAACAGCTGGAAGTTCGGTCTTTCACAGTTCAGGGTCCTGACTGTGCTCCCCACCAGGCCCACGTTCCTCAGGACCACAAACTCTACCGTCACTACAGCTCAGGCTGCTCCACTCTTAACTTCCGATGAGCTTATTTGTGTATGTGAGCACCTGGTCCAGTAACACTTCTCTTCTGGTGCTACCTGGACTGAGAAGTTGTCCTCAACACTCTCCAGGAATCTCCCAAATTGCTCGCAGCCAGCTGTGCTGCTCTCCCAGCAAACACCCTGGAGGACTGAAAACCCCACCAGATGAGATCTGGGGAGCGAGATGGTTCTGCAGCTGACACGAGAGAACCAACAGGGCCCGCAGGTCAGACCCCTGGAGCAGACCCCGAGCATAAGGTGCCCTCTGTTGGTCTGGTCTTTGATTTGTGCCCACCAGTTCTCAACCTGTTCCTGGCTGTTTTCTCAGATGCAGCTCTTCACAATCAATCCATTCCTTAACACAGAGCACAACACACACACCTCCTGCCCAGCCTAACTCTGTAAATACACCTATTTACAGGTATTTCCCTGTTGCTTGCTAAAATGTTGGTGTTTCCTGGTTCCTCTCTGACACTTAGGAGTACATCTCCTTTCCCTGCCAAATATAATTTAAAGGTCTGCTTCTGAGTCCAGCCAAAAGGTTGTAGCCAGGTGGGGGTTGGTCTCTTCTCCTAGGTAAAAAGTGATAGGATGAGGAAACAGCCTCAAGTTGCACCAGGAGAGGTTTAAGTTGGATACAAGGAAAAATTTCTCCCCCAAAAGGGTTATCAAGCACTGGAGAACAGGCTGTTCGGGGAAGTGATGGAGTCACCATCCCTAGAGGCATTTAAAGACATGTGGCACCTGGGGACATGGTAGAGTGGTGGTTCTTTTACACTTGCAGCAGGGAGACAACTGGCATTTTGTTTCATTTACTGCTTTGAGGGGGTCTGCCCACTTTGTGCAGAGAGCCCCTGGGACCTCATTCCAGGAGGGTTTGCAGTTGGTGTGATGATGCCCTGGACGCGCTGAACTGAGAGGGACAAAGGCTGGGGCTTCCAGCTGGGTGATGTCACTCTGGTGGCTATGACATCACTGGGGACAGCTCACAATGGGAGCTGTCACCAGGGCCATCGCCATCTTGTCAGCCAGGAGATGAGGCTCTGCTAGTTGTGACATCATTGAGGACAGGGCACAATGGGACCTGTCACCAGGGGCATCCACAGGCAGCCTCAGCCTCGCTGCCGCTGGACTTGGGCAACTGGCAAGTGATCATGCAGGGGGGAGGCTGGGCTGGATGGGGACCAGGGTGATGCTCAGGGGCTTTTCTAACCCAGAGGGAGAGCTGAGTGCCCAGAGAGACTTTGAGGATGTACTGGGTGCCCTCAGCTCCCTACTCCCTCCCACCCCGATGAGCTCCCTTTCCTCTCACTTCCTTCAGGCCATGTCCTTGGTAACGACGCTGTTTCTGCTTCTGCTGGCTGTCCAACCTGTCCTGAAGGAGGATAACCCTAAAGATGTGGCCATAGCCAGAAAGATGCTGGAGCGTGAGGTGTATCTGTGTCAGGAGATGATTCGCCTGCTCCAGGAGACTGAGGAGAGCACAGAGGAAGACACTCTCCTTTCCACACTGCAGTGGCAGTGTCTGTTTTGGACAGCTCTAGCAGCCCTGGTCCTGGTCACTGTAGCCCTCTGGCCAGCCAGGCCAGCGATGTTTCATGAGCCTCCTCAATTATTCACAGCCCGCTGTTATGGTCTCCCACCAGATGTCTCTGAGTTTGAAATCAAGCTAATACTTGGTGAGCAAAATGCTTCCAGGAGCTGAAAGCAAGAAAGTGTCATCAACAGCCTCTAGTCTATGATCCTTTCAATCATTTGTGCACCTTCACAAGGTTAAACCAGGCAGAGCCAGAATGCACAAGTCTCTTTGTGGTGGCAGTAGTAATTGCCAACAGACTCCTCTCTTTGGAATAATACAACCCTATGGATTCCTCTCTTTTTACAAGTGTCATCACATCTCTTTCCAGCCAGTCCAGTCTCCCCACTTCTGCTGTCACAATGCACCCGTGAATCTGGAGATTTGCACTTTTCCGTGGATATCATTACATGAGAAACAGCACTTGGTGTGAAACCCAGGGGTGGGTACTTGGGCACACAGAAGTATCAGCACTGCAGACTATGAGCAATGCAGATCTGAGACTCCAGTGCAGCCATTCTGCTGGCTTTTGGAACACATTGCTCTGCAGGCACAGCACTGCCACTTCCAGCAAAGCCAGAATGGTTCCACAGGGATCAATGTGGAGACTTGTGGAGCTGCAGCTCCTGGTTCCAGCGATGCTTTTGGGCAGCAGGAGATGAACTGCAGGAGGAGGCAGCAAGGACGGAGCCACGCCACACACCAGGCTGCTCTCAGGCTGGCTCAGGTCAGGATGTGCCCATGGGTTCCTCTCATGACCTCAGGATGATGCCTCGAGGGAGCTGCCCCCAGCTCCTCTCGCAGCCCCAGGAAGGTGCTGTCAGAATCAAGGGTGGGGGGCTTTGCTCTTCTCTTACCTCTTCTTTTTCCTCAGGCCTTCAGGAGGGTGCTGCAAGACAATGAAAGGAAATGCTGTGTAAATAAAGAGCAACCTATTGGAAACTTAAAGTAAAGGTTTTCATTAAGAAATCTTCATTAAGAAATTTTCTCTAAGGGAGAATGCTGCTGTAATGAGCAGCTATCTTAAAGGACAACCCAACTATTACAGAGCGTAACAAATGTCTGCAAAAACAAACAGCCAGAAACCTAGGAAAAAATCTCAGGCTGTGTTACTCCATCCCTTTAACACCTTTAACCTTGCTGCAGGAAAAGGATCAGATTCTTTTTTCACCCCAGAACACACACATCAATTGAGATTTTTTTGGTTTTGAGACAGAATGTGTACTGTGGGTACAGGGCTGTTTGTGACTGCAGAAAACTCAAACGTTGGTAATGGCCTTTCCAAAGACAACAGACCCATTCCTCTGCTCAGATTTAATCTGGAGTCTTGTGCAGCATCTCCAGCTCCATAGCCCTGGCCCAGATGTGGGAGCAGCCCATGAAGGGATGCCATGACCCTGGAGGGGATGCTGTGACCCTGGAGGGGATGCTGTGACCCTGGAGGGGATGCTGCAGCCCATGAAGGGATGCTGTGACCCTGGAAGGGATGCCATGACCCTGGAGGGATGCTATGACTCTGGAGGGGATGCTGCAGCCCATGAAGAGATGCTGTGGACCACAAAGGGATGCTGCAGCCCATGAAGAGATGCTGTGGACCACAAAGGGATGCTGCGGCTCATGAAGGGATGCTGCCTGCTCCTGGCAGCAAGTTGCCATGGCTACAAGGTG
The DNA here is from genome assembly GCA_013398955.1 of Callaeas wilsoni. NCBI lineage: Eukaryota > Metazoa > Chordata > Aves > Passeriformes > Callaeidae > Callaeas > Callaeas wilsoni. The sequence goes on along the minus strand of VWPU01015708.1, from coordinate 24,143 downwards.
AGGTGCTTTGGGGAGAAAAAGGAAAAGATGAACTCTGGCAGGCCTGCCAGTTTGCAACCTGCCCTGGGAGCCACGCTGATGCCTTGTGTGGAGAGGACAAGGGTAGGAGAAGCTCTAACCGCTCGCAAAGACACTGCCTGCGCCACAGCTCCCGGCTTTGCTGTCAGAGGCAAATTTAGAAAAGGAAAAATTAATTCAAACCTGATTAGTTCCTTTTCTCATTCCTCACATACACTCCTTAGCGTTTCAAACTTAATTAAAAAGGGGCAGAAAGATGATGCTGGCAAGGGGAGCCCACAGCATTCTCCTCACTGCAAACACCAGATTTTGTGCTAAAAACAGGGAAAAACAGCCTGTGTGTCATGAGACAGCAAAGTGTCTGCTCCTTCCTTATGCTGGGTGTCCAAACCTTGTGCTGCTGATCTTCAGTGATACACATTCAAAATTGTCATGCTTTGTTGGGTTTTTTTGTTGTTGTTGTTTGTTTTGTTTTGTTTTTAAATATTGCATTTTAGAATATTTTGAGTACTGTGAAAACTGCCCCAAGGGAGTGGAATACTACAAAAAATTTCTTCACTTGAAAGAGTGGTTAAACACTGAAACAGTTTCTCCAGGGAAATGGCTGAGTCACCATCCCTGGGAGTGTTCAAGAAATGAGTAGACATGGCACTTCACAAAATGGTTTAGTTGGCATGATGGTATTTGGTTTAAGGCTGGCCTTGATGATCTTTGGAGGTCTTTTCCAGCCTTAAGGATTCTATGATTTTATGACCGGCTTGAGCTTACATAAGTCGACAGTTCAGCTGGCCACCTCTTGGCTTGTTTGCTTCTGAAAATCCTTTGGCCAAGCCTTCACTGCAGGACTAGCAACTCCTGCTCCCCAGAAGTCCTTCCTGGGGGCAACTTCTGGGAATGGCCAGCTTTCCTCAAAACTATGATAAAGAATGATGGAGAAAACCTGATTTTTTAGAAAAAAGCATATGGTTCTGTAGGCCCTGTTTTTCCAACTCATGTAACTGCAGCACTTCAAATCCTATTGGAAATAATTTATACTGTAGAATTGCAGAAAAGTTATGTATCCAGAGTTAAAATGGAAGATTAAAAGTCTGTGTTTGAGGACTTACTATGAATCCTAAGGGAAATGGCAATTTAAATTGGACAGATCCAAATTTCTAGAATATTCATTGCCACAGATCAATTGTATCTTTTTTCTTGGTGTTTTTTGTCTTAATTTGTAAATAATCTGTTGCTCACAAATGTAGCCAACCAAGGTAAGATCAGAGTTTTAACTTAGTTTTTTTCTTTTCTTTTCCCCTTTATGTGGAATTTTGTGGAATTAGACCTTGGGAAATATTTTACCTGTCTCTGTAAAAATATTACTGTTCCATTCAGTATTTTGCACGGTCAGTACAGCCTCATATCTGTCAACAGGACCAAACTACATCAAGGCATTGCTTCTCAGGTTGTGAAGATAGTTGTGATCAACCAACACCAACTACCAACTTTACTCAGAAAAACAGCAATTATTTTCTCCTGCCTATTAAATACTGCATGTTACTTGTGTTTTCTAAGAGAAAGATTGTGACTTTGTGCATTTTTGCTAAATATTTTTATGACTCCTAAATACACCAGTATTCCCACAATGCAATTTTCATAAAGGTGCTCTGTTTTCTTGCAAGTTGTACGTCTCCAAAGGGGATAAAAACCCTTTAATATTTCACAATATTTTGATTTTTTTGGTTGTTTGTTTCATTTTTTTCTGTTTGCTTTATTTGAGAAAATCAGAATAGTTTGCTCATGTGTGTGGCAAGGCTGGTTGTTTGTGCTCCTTACTATTTGTAGTCCTTACTTACTCCTTACTCCAACCTGTTCTTTGTGCTCCTTACTGAAGGATTGCTTTCAGGACCTGCATCATCCAGTAGCCCAAAACTTTTTAAGCAGGAAGTATTTGGGAACTAAACCCAACAACAGTGGAAAGTGACCTACTGTTAAACTTGAGAAGAGCAAGTACTTTGCCCTTGATAAGTACTTCCTTGAACATCAACTGGTAGCAGTCCAAAGTATCATAAATTAATGCTATTTTTCTCAGAAGGAGAAAAGGGAATCATGCTTTCCTTTTATTGCTAAATAACATAGTTCTTCACAATGAGGTAGCCAACTGATAGCAATCAGGAGAGATAAGTAAGAAGAATTTGCAACCTTTTCATTGTATCACTTGTTCAATGAAGCCAGCTGCTGCTGCTTGTTCACTTTATTTCTCAAGATAAAGTCACTTTAGCTTCTCTACCAACTTTAAATTTAATTTCCTGAATAGTCAATGCCTTTCAAAGAGCGCAGTGCTAGTCTTCCTCAGCCAATGTTCTTTCAAGGTATTGTGAATCACAGAGCTAGAAAAGGCAGATGTGCAGGGAAAGTGACACTTTTGCTGTCCTACTTATGGCTCAAGTCAGATAATAAAAGTAATGAACAGGATATAATGCAATATGGGAACACCATTGTCACTCAACAGCAAACTCCTTTCATTATTTACAAAAAGCTTTAATGTACTTGTGGATATAACAAGTGAGTGGCAAGCCAACAAAGGAGTTATTTTGTAGCTCTGAGATGCCATTGATTACTCTGACCTGGAGCAGCTGGTGAGAATGTATTTTCTAGGAACATTTCACCAGCTGGAAATTACTGTACAGGAACATGTCAGCTGCAGTGAGGAGTCCATGCACATAATGCTTCAAAAGGTTTTCCTAGAACCTTTTATTTCAGCACAAAAAAAGTGTACCATGGATGCCCTGCCAGCATTATCATTTTTTTAGCTAGAGTTCACCTCAAGCAGGAAGTGAGACATATTGCTTCAAATTTATAGAGGAGATGGTACCGGTTTCTTGGAGGAGCTGTTGACTCTCATCACACCTACTGAGGTCTTAGTCCCTCAGACACAGCATGACTGCAGATGCACTGCATGTACAGGAAGATTTGGAATGGCAGCCCAAGCTAAATCCACTTGTGCACTCTTAGAAAGCACTGGTCTCAGGTGGGAGTTGGCACTAATAGTTGAGAGATGACGAGGAGCATGTTTTCACATTTCCATTCAGCTGATACTGCCTCCAGGTGTGTTTACTGAGGGTCACTACAAAGCTGGAGCATGAGGCTTTAAATTCACCTGTGACTTTACCCGAACATCACTCCCAGCTGGATATTACAACTCACCTCCTCAATAGCCAGGCCTCCAGACTTCAGAACTGCACAGCAGGGAGCATGTGCTCAGTCCTCATCACCCTGAAGGATTATTATATCAGCTGAAAGTCGATTGCATCCAGTGACAGAAATAAGCTCCACATCTGCTGGAGTTTCTGAGCTGGGCACAAAAGTTCCCTCATTATCTATTAAAAAGTGGATCTGACCAGAGACAACAAAAAAACCATGTCCCCTATGGAAAGAGTTGTTTAATGGACAAAAGTTACTTTCCTTTGGCAGTATGGAGGAGCACAGCCATGACAACTATCACAGCAAGTCCCTGCAAAGATTCCCCTCGTAATCTCTGCAAATAAAGAGGGACTTGAATACCCTCACCTTTATTAGCAGAAATCCCAGCAGATCCTCTTGTCATTAACGTCATATAAGAGGATAACCTGCCTCTGGCTTCTCAGATTCTTCTTAGGCTGTTGCTCTCTTCTTTTCCTCCCTCTACAGGGATATCAAGAATAAAATATGAATGAGCACTCTTCAGAACAAAATTGGCTGAAAATGATATCTCAGGATAAGCAAATATCAAGAAAGTTAAAATTGCACATCTCTTGGATATTTATTGGCTTCTCAGGGATGAGAAAGCTGTTTTAAATTGGAAAAACTTTTCAAGGAATAATTGCTTTTGTTTACAACGAGCTGCAGCATAGCCTCTGTGTGAGGGCTAGAATATCTTCCCAAAGATAAGGAATACTCATATATTGGACATAAGACTATACAAGACAGTCCATAATACTTATTTTTTAATTAAAATATTTGAAAATGCATGTTAAGATATCACTTCAATGAATGAGTGTTGAGAGTTTAATATCATTCAAATTTCATCTCCTTAGAGGAAACAGTAAATTAAACTGTTCACATACTGTTCTCACAGTCACTTCTATTAGTCAGAGGCAATCCCTTGCTATTTTGGCAGCATTACAGTTCTTAAATGCACATTATACCACTCAATACCAAATTATGAGGTATCCATATTTGCTAATATTTGAAAGGGTATTCTTGTATACCTCCTGTGCTGCCTTCCACGGTCTAGCCTGAATCTAACCAGTACCAGCCTGTCATATTGTCTCTTCATATATCCTGCTCTTAGAGGTTGCCAGCATTATTTGTGTTGATGTACAACTCCAGGGGTAGGGAAGGGGGCAAGAGAAGTTGTGATCAGGGAAAGAATTCTGTACCACAAGTAGAAGGGCAGAGTTCCAGTGCCCCCAGTCCAACCTCATGGTGCAGCTTCTAATGCAGCATGAAGTCCCCAGGAAGGGTCCCAGACTTCTACTGAAAGAGAGTCTCTAACCCACCATCATCTGCTCTGAAACACCACTGAAACCTGCCTGGTGGCACTGTGACACTGTCTGAAAGAATAAAAATGTCACTGACTATTACTCATGGCATTTAAGACAGTAATCACAGCAAAAGCTTGGGTGATCCACATCTTCTCACTCCAGGGGTAACCATACACCAAATCCCATTACGGTCCACATCCCTCGGCCACTCCCTGCAGCCCCATAACATCTGCACTGGGGCTGAGTGAGGCCTGAGCTCTGCCCTGTCACCTGGCAGAGACACATCATGGATGGGCTGGATCCAGACGGGTTCTGATGGTTCCCTTTAATTTGGAGTACCATGTGTCACCACTTGGTGCAGCTGAATTGTTAATAAATGTAATAGCAATAAATATGATCAATAAAAGGTCACGAATATTTTGTTACTGCAAGCAATTGCATCAATTACAAGCTGTTGGATCTCTCCCCGCAAAAGCAGCATGCACATGAGTTACTTGCAGCCTTGAGGCTTTCTTCCTGGTTTTCTTGAGGGTTTTTCCCTTTGGGGGAAAAAAAAAAGTTGCCAATTAATCCTGTTAAATGTGGCATGCAGCAACTTATTGAAGAATGAGCTTAGGGAAAAAGATTGCACAATCAAGTACCTGTAACAGACACAGGAAGAAGGGTTTTATACCTTCACACAAAAACTAAACTTAGATTACTGATTGCCAGGATCCTTCCTTGATTGCAAGGAAGGATCACTCCACACAGGAACCCTTCCTCACACTTTTTCTTGGACATCAATTATTGATCACCTGTAGAAACAAGATATTTTTCTAAGTAGAACTTTATTCTAAACTATGTATTAACTCATAGGTGTTAGGACTCATAAATCACGGGTTTTTAAGACACTTTCTGGATGAAGGAACAGTCTGCATTTGTTAGGAGAGAAAGTGAATTTATGGAAGAAGCAGGAAAGCTGTCATGCTTAGTCCAGGGCTGCTCAGATCTGATACTTTGCAAACATTCAGAAATTTTGCAGAAATGGCCCCCACGTCCATTTTGCATGGAAGACATCGGAACAACAACTATCACAGAAGCAGAACACTCCATCACGCTGGTTGTGTTCCTTTCCAGATTTTACACTATTGCCCAACTAAGTAGGAATTCAGGCCCAAGTTTTCCATTGCAAAACACTTCTGCTCCAAGAAAATATTTAGGCAAATCACATAGAAAACTAAGACTGTTCCTTGTGACAAACTCCAAGTAAATATATGATTCAGCAATACACAAAAAGATGTTTTGCCAGCACATATTGAAATTCGATGTAATGCAATACCATTAAGGAAAGGATGTGATAAAAGGCGAGTAAGTGTCTATTAGGCAGTTTTAGAGGCACAGAATAATACTATAATGTTGTTACATATAGTGTTTCTTTTCCAAGCCTCATGTTATCAGCTGCTTGAGAGGTGCAGTTTTTCAAGGCAAAATGTACTTCTCGCTGATAATTTTAGCTTTAAATTGAAAATTGCCTTTTTTATTTATTTTAAGAATAACAATAATATTAGCTGTAGGGAGTTCCTATAAGTGTGTTAAAGGATTTTAACACACCATGAAACCTTCTCCTGACAACACTCTGCTGAATGGTCCCAATGCCTGTATACGATATCTCCAGTTTCCTGTGCCTGTACAACCAACAAGAACTCCAAGGATGCCATTTCTAGCTGCCGCTCCTGTTGTCATGGAAACAGGTGTCAGAAGCAGGTACTTTTAAACTAATCACAGTTTCAGGTAAAAAAATGAGAGACTGTGATTGTGTATGAGTGTCTCCCTCTTCTGGATTTTTATTTTTAATCCAATCTTTGATAGATTTGTTCCCTCCATCAACGGTTTGCCATGCTTCTGGTGCACTCACTGGAGTGAGAGCTAATGAGTTCCAATCCATTCACATGTGAGGTGCTTGGTACAGTCTCCAGGTAACAAATTACCAGTCCTTATCATATCTTTGTATAATTGATGTAGTATGAATCTGCTAGAGCTACTGCAATTGTTTTGAACTTCTAATCTGTTTTAGCACATTACTGAATCTAAAATCCAATCAGTCACTCCTATCTATGTCTTCCTGGCTGCTTTTTTGATGAAGTATGACCAGTGTTATACCATAATAGATTGGCTTTCCTCACTTGCTAAGCATCCAAAAGTCACTTCTATTTGGATCAGGTCTGGCTGAGTCCCACCAGCCTCAGCCAGTCCGGTAATATCCACTGGCCAGTGGAAAGAAGAGCAGCTGCAGATGATCCATGATTTTTTTGGCCCAAAAGGCAATACTGGTTCCAGTTTCAAAAGCAAATCTGCTTTTCTGTGGGATCTTTTTCAATAAGCTGATCTAACAGAGGAGACAACCAGCTAGCCAGAAAGAAAAACAGTGAAATTCTGACTTCTGTGATGATATAAAAGTTTAATCTGGGAGATTGTGGGTGTGAAATTGTCCATCTAATCTTAATGTAGCTACATATCTATGAAGAGCGTTATTAGATTGCAGAAAGCCCAAAATCATAACATGAAATGAAGCATCTGAATTACTAATTGGGCAGGTGCAATCCATATAAGAGGAGCAAGTAATCATGGCTTAGTATCAGAAATAAGAGGTATGTTACTGGAAATGCAGGATATCTAAAACAAGGACGACACAAGCAACCTAATTCATAGGTAAAATTCTTATTTGCCAGAAGAATTAATCAGGTTTTCATGCAGACACCATTATGTCCCTACCTGCTACCTGTCCAATCACACAGTTCCACCTGACAAAATGTGAGGATTGTAGGACCCACAGGAAAATGTCAGAGACCTCCTAGATGTGATGAAGACAGTACTAGCTAAACTAGAAACCATCACACCTTGTTGATTACAGGCTCTAGAAAAGTCTTTCACAGATAAAAACTTGTGGTGAGACCCTTACACCGAGCAGTATCTTCCTTAAACAGCCTGGACAGTCAGAGGAGAGAAGAGCTACTGGGCTAACTGGGATACAATAATATAAAGAGAACAGCAACTGTGTAAGTTCGCAACAAATGATCTGCCATACCAAGAGGTAAACTGCTTAATATCCTGCTCAAACCTCCCCAGATGCTGGAGGAAGTGTGCAGTTACAATAAACTGCCTTCTGTAAGTCCTTCTCTTTCAAAAAGCGTAAGAGTTTGTTCCTCATCAGTTGTGCTCTTCGAGTGAAAAGCAAATGAGAAGTATTAAGCAAGTTATCATTTGGGTGTAAATGAGGAAACAATTTCTGGCATTCACGCTGCTGCTAGAGAAAGCCTGCAATGCAGATTGCCGTGCTTTAAAAACCTGATGACAAAAATCCAGAAAAGCCATAATTAATAATAATTTTTCACTATCATGACTAAAACTAATCCTACAGAAAGCCCAAATGATGATTTTTTACCCCTAGTTCACCAAGTCCCTAAAGAATTTGTTATCCACAACGCAGCATATCAATATTTACTTCATAGATCTCCCTCTGAAGGCAGTGTGCTTTCAGCTGCCAGACAGGCTATTCATTCCATGCTGTGCTGGTGGCTGTTCCACACGAATGCAGGACCCTGCCTCCATGGCAGCTCTGAGGGAAGGGGAGGCTGCTGGTCCTGCCCCACACCTGAACAGTCCTGGCCAGGCCCATCAGGGACTGCAGCCCCTGCCCAAGATGAGCTGTACTCAAACACGTCCCCAGTCCAGTCTCAGACCCGGTGTCCTGGACAGGCCATGGAGCTGTGCCATAGGTGGATGGACCCCAAGAATGCACATTTTAGCTTGTCTCCAGCCTGTCTTTGTCCCTGTATCCTGGATGGACTTTGGACCCATGCACTAGCCCTGTCTATAACCCTGTCTCCATTTCCTCTGGATGTGAGCTTGGACCCTGGATTTGGTTCATTGTTTGCCTGGTCTGGGACTGTTGATGAACTCTGTTACCATCATCCATCTCTGTCCACCATGTTCAGACAGGACATGAAGACAGCAAGACATTCTTCTTACAAAGACAGACTGAGAGAGCTGGGATTGTCCAGCCTGGAGAAGAGAAGGCTCCAGGGAGAACTTAGAGCACCTTCCAGTACCTAAAGGGGGTAATAAAAATAAGGAAGAGTGACCTTTTACACAGGCACATAGTGATAGAATAAGGAGAAATGGTTTTAAAATAAAAGAGGAGAGTTTTAGATTAGATGTTAGGAAGGAATTCTTTACTCAGAGGGTGGTGAAGCACTGGAACAGGTTGCCCAGAGAAGCCGTGGATGCCCTATCTCTGGATTCAAAGGTTGGATGGGGCTTTGAGCAACCTGGTCTAGAGGAAGGTGCCCTGCCCACGGAAGGGGGTTTGGAACAAGACTGTCTTTAAGGTCTCTTCCAACCCAAACCATTCTGTGATTCTAAGTTCAGCCATCAGTGAGGACACTGACCATGCTGGGATCACCCTCTGCTCCTGGCTCATCTTCCCTTATGGAGCAACCAGCCCTTGCTGCTTCCCGACAATTATTTTGCAATGCCCAAATATTTAAGCAATTTTTAACTTTCCTTATGCCTTTATTCTGCCCATAGGAAAACAGAAAATAATTAATTAAATTATACTGTTTTGTTTTCCTTATTAAGAACAACAGGGCAATACATAAGAGATCATTTTATAGCAGGACCTTGATAAAGTATGTACCGTGTATTTTAGACTTGGCACAAACCAAGGAGTCATAGGGACTGAACTAATTTGTAGTCAATAGAACCGGGGCTGAAACTTAAAAGATGAGAAGGACAAAAAGAAATCTTTTGTCTCCAGCCAGACAGGCGGGAGCTCCATAGCACACAGACACAGGCGATTATCTCACCAGCTGTAGAGGCTTTAGCTGCCTGCACAAAAAGAGCTCTTTATTAACAAATGAGATAAATACACTTAGGTTTTGCAAATAAAGCCGTAGGACCAGACTAATGCTGGGAGCAGCCTTACACCATCCTTTCCCGTTCAGTGTCCGCAGGTGATGCAGGGCAAGTTTCTCTTCTCTGTTACCAGAGCTCCCCTTTGTGTCGAACACCTGAATAACAGCGGTAGCTGCACAATTTACTGAGCATCTACCTCGGGTTCAGTCTCCCAGGTTCTCGCATGCACGTGGTCACTAAACTCAGCGTACGATGAAGCATATTTATTACATGTTAGAGTGTAAATGCAGTACTGAAATACTCATAGAAAAGTGTGTAACCTATTTTATTCTTACAGCCATAGGAGGGATTCTGAGGAGAAAACCAAAGGCAGATCACCTGACAAGAAAAAACACTCTATTGTCTATTCTCAGTCTAAAGATCTCGCACCAGGCACTGGGAAACTGCTTTGCCTTTTAACATTTTCGATTTTACCAGATTACTTCCACAAATGATTTTGGTACTAGGGCAAATGGCAGAATAAACAGTTAGATCTACAAAGTTCTTGTTCAAGTTAATGGAAACTATAAATATTCATAATGCAGGCTTGAGTGGCAGGTTGTGCTTAATCCACAGGCTGTTGAATTCAGTCTAACATGTTTCCTTTTTTTTGAACAGTGTAGAGGACTCTCCAAATAAGCTGTAGGATATCTGGACTCTTCCAAAGCGACTTCTGGCAATATTACCACTTGCAGGACATGGCACTGCCAAAATATTTCTTGAAGAGCAATGGTTTTCAAGGAAGAGACTTATACAGGAGAACTCACATTGCTTTCTACAAATCACTGGCTTCCTCCAAGTAGAATTGGGAGCACGGAAAGGCCTTGGGCAAAATGCTGTCTGGCCCAGTCAGTTCTGCTCCTGAAGCTCAGGGGAGCACGTGCTTCGCTGGGAATACTGCCACTGTCTGAACGTGCTCAGCGTGTGCTGTCACTGCCACTTGCCATGAGAGGGTGGGGAAAGGTTCAGTTCATATCCATCTCTCCCTCGGAACTGGAAGCGACAGCACTGCCTTTTACTGAGAGAGTCTTTCAGGATTGTTTAAATACAGCTGTTGGGGTTTTGTGGGAAAGCACAGAGAGAGTGAGCTTGTGACATTAGTTACACACACCTTAAAATGTCCTTTCTGCTCTGTGCAGATTTTCAGCTTGTGCTGACCTTCTCACCATCACCAGATGCAGTATCTGCCATACCTGTGCAGTCAGGGACATATTCATAAAGTCTAAAACCACATTTGAAGTGAAAGTGATTGCTTTCAGCTGGCCTCTTGGCTTTTGGAGGGCTCAGCCCACAGGGAACAGCCTACAGACATAGCTGACAGGTAACTCAACCTAGACCTCACAGAGTAAAATTAAAGAAGCTCTTTGTGAAATTCATATTTCTCCAGGAGAGAAGCACTGATTCCTGCTCTTGCTATGTGAGGAGTATTTACTTTGAACTTGTGCTATAGCCAAAACGTTTCTCACTATTTAAGAAAAGATGACTAATTCTTCTTCAGAGCTAATTAACAAGAATAGAAATTCTGTGTGCATCCAGAACTTTGTAAAAGTTAAAAAAAATTACCTTCCTCCAAGTCTTTATTTGCCTTGGCTGGCAGCTACTCTTACTGTTCGTTTGCTTTTTTCCACTGGGTCAAGCACCTACATTGTGACGTTTGTATCATTGTACCACAGACGTTGCGTCACCTGTGATAACAGAAGTCGCTGACAGTCACAGAACAAATGGCAAGATTCCCACGCACTTCAGTGGGCTGGGATGTCACAGCCTATTCCATCACAACACCACAGCAGGAACAGCACCATCCTAGGATCCTGCCGCAGCAGAGTGACACCCCAAACCAAACAAGGGACTTTTTAGCCTGTTACCTTGGTCAAAGTTTGAATGGTTGGCCCAAAGATGGGTTTTGGTGGGGGTACTCTTCGCATCACTCAACTCTTTGTTCATTTCTTAACCTGCTATATGGAAATATTTGAGATCTGCTAATTCTGGGGCGTGAGACATAATTTTTTGACTTCAGCATTGTCATGAGCAATGTTTGCTGCCTGCGTCTTCAGGAAAACCCCTCTTCCTCCCATCAGAAACACTAGCTCTCACCGGGCACTTAATGTGGGTGTACAAAGTCTTCAGTAAACTCTAGATTAAAAAGTAATCAGGCTGAGTTGAATTTTAGTCTCTTTCCTTGATGACGGCAATCTTGCTGTAACAAATCTCAAAGAAAACAAAATAATGTTCTGCACTTCTTAAAATAGAGTGCTGAAAAAATATGAAGTTTTATAAGAAGTAACTTACAGGAAGCTATGCTGTCCTTTTTATGTACTAATTAACTGCTCATTCTGCTCTGTAAAGATGACTCAGAAAGGCTTTATTGACAGGAAGTGCTCTGGGTTTATAAAATAGATTGTTTCCTGACTGGTCAAAGCATACATTCAAGCTGTACCAAGAAGAAAAGCTTTCTAGGAATATTGTGGTGGGATTACCACCTGTTCTGGTTTGGCTCAGAGCTTCCTAGGATGAGGTGGGCCTGAGGAGGGAGATGTGCAAGTGTTAGAGATGGCTAGAGCAGAGAGCATAAGTGGTTCAAGGAGGCAACAGCTGAGAAAAAGAGAAAAAGCAAGAGACCATAGGCTGGGAGGTTTGGTATGTTCCTGTTGTATTGGGTTTGAAAGGCCTGGTTTTTGGTGCAGGGGTGGTGCAGGGGTGGCTTCTGTGAGAAGCTGCTGGAAGCTTCTTCCATGTCCAGCAATCCCTGGCAGCTCCAAGCTGGACACACCGCTGGCCAAGGCTGGGCCAATTAGAAATGATGGTAACACCTCTGTGATATCATATTTAAGAAGAAGTAAGTTATTGTGCAGATGTAACTGCAGCCAGAGAAGAGCAGGTTGAGAATATGTGATGGGAACAGCTCTGCAGACACCAAGGTCAGTGGAGAAGGAGAGGCAGGAGCTGCTTCAGGTCTGGAGCTGGGATTCCCCTGCAGTCCGTGGTGCAGACCATGGTGAGGCAGATGTGCCCCTGCAGCCCACAGCGGCCCATGGGGATGCAGAGATCCACCTGCAGCCCCTGGAGCAGACCCACACCAGCCTTCTGAGAGAAGGCTGCGATCCCATGGGAGGCCTCTGCTGGAGTAGGGTCCTGGCAGGGACCTGCAGACCTGTGGAGAGAGGAGCCCAACTAGAGCAGGTGTCCTGGTAGGACTTGTGATCCTATGGGGGACTCACGCTGGAGCAGCCCATCCTTGAGGGACTGACCCCATGGAAGAGAGACCCACTCTGGAGCAGTCTGGAGAGAAATGTTGCCCATGGGATGATCTCACGTCAGAGAAGTTCATGGAGAACTGTCTCCCCTGAGAGGGACCCCACGCTGGAGCAGGGCAAGGACTCCTCTCCTGAGGCAGTGGCCGAAACAATGTGTGATGAACTGACCATAGCCCCCATTCCCATCTCTGCGCTGCTGGTGGGGAGGAGTCAGAGCTGAGAAGGAAAAAAATGGTGGGGGGAAGGTGTCTTTAGTATCTTATACTGCCACTCATTATCCTACTCTGATTTTGTCAGTGATAAATTCAATTAATAGCTCTAATTCGAGTCCAGTTTGCCCCTGACGGTATTTGGTGAGTGATCTCTCTCTGTCCTTATCTCAGCTCATGAACCTTTGTTATATTTTCTCTCCCCTGTCCAGGTGTGGAGGGGAGTGAGAGAGAGGCTTTGGTGGGTGTCTGGCACCCAGACAGGGCCACCCACTACACCTGTGCAATGATGTTCACTCACTCCAAGTCAGTCTGTTCAGCTTTAAGCCCAAATTCATCTTGCAGTCAAGCTGCCTGGTTACAAGTCCAAGCTCAGGAGCGCATGTTTATGTCATGGTGATATTTGGGACAGTTAGAAAGAAAGCCTGAATTCGAAAGAAAGCCTGAGTTCATGCAGATGCTCAGCACAGGCTGTGCCACACGTACTCGGCAGTGCAGTTTGGCAGGGCACCAGCAGCCCACCAGACTCCTCCATTCCCTACTTCTCAGGGCTTTCAAGAGATGTAATAAGGCCAATGGCAAGCAGACAAATTGGCCAATTCTCCTTCATAGAAGCCCTCAGTTATAACATGATATAAGTCTTACAAGTCTAAGACTGCATCATCTGTAAGATGGGTACTGGTGGGAAACAGCCAGGATAAAAGCCAAGCACCATATCCCAACTGTTTTTCCAGCTCGTTGACCACCACTGCGGCAACTGAAAATGGTGAATCACAGAGACTAAAGGAAAGTGTGAGCGTATGTTTGTCTTTGTAAGCAATTTTAGCTCTAACGTGGATGTTCTTCCCCTCATAATAATCACACTTAAATAAGAGATAATAAACCTCACACTGAGAGCTACCAGCATCAGTTCTTACATTTAAAAGGTAATTGTGGAATGCTTCCCACTGGGTGTAGTGAGGTGAGGAAGGAGTTGTAGCTGCAAAAACACAAGCTGAGGGCTGTGCAGATGCACACACAGCTCCCCATGCCCAGACTCCTGCCTGCAACCACACAGACCTGCAACCTCTCAGGATTCACACCCCTGCTCCACCCTAAAGTTTCCCCATATGCAGCAAGATAAAGCACCCCAAATGAATCCTTTCCTGTGTGATTAGCACCTTAGGTTATTGACAGATTGGTCAATTCAGTTCCAGCACAGAGTCACTTTTAGCTTGAATTTATCGTTCTTCAGCTGCAGCTGTGAGAGATGTCAATGCCACAGGAGTGGAGAGGCTTCCTCCAACTCCCAGTAATCCAGCCCTGATGTACAGCAGTAGCACGGCTGAATATGCTGAGTTTAAAGGGCTTAACTCTGTTACTGGTGCAAATAAAAAGTTATCTACATAAAATCAATTGAAATATTTATGTTAATAATGCCACTGACAGACTCCTTTTGTAACAAAATCTAAGCCCTCAGCCTGGATGGTGGTTTCTCTTTATAGGATAACCAATTATTATTTTTTGTACTTTTCACTCTTAAAATGTCATTAATGTTGCTAACATCAATGATGATGGACAATAACGTCACACCTCAAGAGATATCCACTGGTAAGGGGGTGCAGGCATCATGACACACAAATTTCCTGAACCAACAGGCATAGAATTAGCCTCACTGATTTCAACAGCACTTGGATTCAGCTAAGTCAGAATAGCTTGAGCGGGATTTTGGCCAAGAACATATTATAAAGTGCTTTGCCAACGCAGAAAAGTATTCCTGCACAAACAACAAAAACAGAACCACACATGTTCTGTTGCATATATGTAAAACCTTACAAAATAAGGGCCTTGTTACCCTTGTAAAATCATGGCTCAGGCCTGCTACTTTGGCTAAGTAGAAAAGGACTATGGGAAAGTGATTCAGCTGAATTAGAGGTAGAAAAACAAGTTGTATAACCATTACGTGTTCACATCGTGCTTTATGGTGGTTGAATTACATTTGTTAAGCTTAAATAGAATGCAACTGATAACGGCCTAACTGCTTTAAAAGGCCTGGGTTTTGCAATAAATGGCTCTCCTTTGCACCTGCCTGTGTCACTCTGCCTCGGGACAGTGTTCCATCCAAAAAATTCTAGATACTCCCCTTCTTCTCACAGAGCTGTGGATCTCCATGGAAAGGAGGAGATGGAACAGTGCTGCAGCCACGCCTGGGAAGGTGACATGGGGGCACAAACCACCCCACAGAGGGCCATGGCTAACAGATGGCTGTAGAAGTAAAGGCATCTTTCTTCCACTCCATCCTCAAGGTCTGATTCTTTGAACTCAAGGCCGTTCTTTGGTACTCAGCATCACTGTGGATGCAGGCTGTGGGGAGCTCTCTGCTTGATTTTTTCCCAAGGCTGAGGAAAAGAAATAAGAAATTTTCTTCAGAGTCCTAAGCCTCAGAATGCTTTGTGCCCCCCTGCCATCCAGAAACACCAGCTAGTAAGAACATTTCAAATTAAACTGCTCTAAACCGTGGCAGCAACTCAGATCATACTGCTTATCTATTCCTATTCTGACATCCCACCATGAATGTCCACAGGGTCAACGCCTGCACCAGTGTTGATGTTACACTGCAGGAGAGGTCTCAGGGCACCATCTGTTTGTCTTGTTGTCTTGTTGCTACAAGACTGGCTTTGCTGATCCTGTATGGTTCATTTGGGGACTCAGCCTCCTTCAGAATCTGCCTGCCTGCCCTACACGGCTCTGGCGGGCACAAGGGACACCAGTAACATCCCAGCTTGGCATAGCTCCTCTTGGAAGGGTTAGGCATTTTCATCTCCAGGCTTCTAGGCCCTAAAGAGGAGTCACAGGCCAAGCAAACTTCTCCTTGCTGAGCTCACCATATTCCCATTCCACTGGAAGTCTACAGGCTCTGAATTTTCCTGTGGCCCAGGCAGCACTAGCCACTGTCTCTGTTTCAAGAACAGTTTGCAGCACAGGCTCATCATGTTTTTTCTGCAAAACATTGGGGCTCCAGAGCAGAATTACTACATACACAAGCATCTGCACCAGGGTCCTCAGGCCACAGATGTCAAAATGCAAAGCTTCAAAACAATGGAGAGGAACAGAAAGGTCCTTATCATGCTTTTTGCCAGCTATGGCTGACATTGGACAAAACATTACCACTGCCTTGCTGGATTATTTTAAGGTCTTGGAGACAGGAGCAAAGGATGGACCATTCCATGGCACAGACTTTCTAAGGAGATCTCCAGCTGGTTTATGAATCAGAAAGCTCAGAGAGAGCTCACAGTAGCAGACATGAGCAAGCCTTGCTGTTCTTTTGAGAAATCTTTCTCCCAGAAATGTGCGGGACAGGCACTAGAGCTCTGCAGACTTGTGAGGTTAATTCACTGTTTTTTCTTCCCTGATGCAGCTGAGCATGAGGGAAGGGACACACTCCACAGCTTCAGGGCAAACCTTAGTAATGTGTCTCTGAACAAAGCGCCTCATCAGGCTCTGCCTCATTTATTAATGGAGCATTTCTTGGTGTAACTACTAGACAAATCACTTAGCTCTTAGGCAAAAAGAAAGGGCAGAAACGTCACTATGTTACTATGACCAGAAGCTGAAAAATTTTGGGGATACAAAAGTCTGTAATATAAGGCATACAAACTGGGAAATACAGGCACATGTCTACAGGTACATATATAAATGACTGTGGAACAAGCTTTCACTGAGCTCGATTATGTTCATACTATTCAGAGTGAAAAAGAATGAGATAGCTGAAAAGGCTGTTCATCAACACTTTTTAAGTCCTTTCAAGCTGTGCTCACACAAAGTTAACTCAGCTCTAAACACTTCAATTAGGAGACCTTCAAGGAAAAAAAAATCTATTTGTTTCATATGTGTGTAGCCATGTGCTTATATGAACAGCCCATAGTACAAAGATCTGCTTTTCCAGAGCAGTTCACTTAGGCCTCCTCCTCCTTCAGCTTACTGTTTCTTTCTATCTGTGTGCCGGTTTGGACACAAATCCAGGAGGAAACAACCCAAAAAGGGACGTTTTTCTCTCTCTCCTGCCTGCCAGGCAAGCAGGCCCCAGCAGCCCCTTCCCCATGGGTTCGGGAAAATAATTTCTCGAGTGAAAGTGAAAAAAACTATTTATTTAACAAAGAGAGTCCCCTTCTGTCACAGGGCAAAAAAGGATATTGAAACCCCCTCTCCTGTCCCCTAAAAGAGGACTACGGATTTTAGAGTTCTTTCTGTAGGTAAAACCTGCAGTCCTGAGCTGGGCCGGGCCGGGCCAGGCAGGGTCCGACGATCCCCCTTGGAGGGTCCCGCCGAGCAGGTCCAGAGATGGGAGCTGGTCTTGGATGAAAAGCAAGCCAAAAACAGTCCAAAAAGGAACAGAAGGCGCTGAGGCAGATCACAGTCCCTTCTCCGCTGAAAGCCGAAGAGACTAGAGAGCAAAACTCTTCTAACCAACAAAAGTTGTCAGATCGGGAGAGAGAAGAATGCAAACATTCTAGTTATAAGGTCAGGCTAGCCGCTTTGAAGAGCTCTCTCGGCTTCTCTCTCTCCCCTTTGCAATTTAAAGGTACACTAGAGATCAAGCAGGCGATGGGGAATACAGTATGGTCATAGAATCACCCCAAGACAATCTACAAGTAGCAGTCATCAAACATGGCCAATGGAGGATAAACACGGATTTTTATTTTTAATGCCAAGATTCATAGAATCATTAAAGCTGGAAAAAAACAACCTCAGGTCCAGGCACTGACCTAACACTGCCAGGTCCACCACTAAATCATACTCCTAAGCATCCATCTATGTATTTCTGAACACTTCCAGGGACGGTGATTCCAATACTTCCCTGGACAGATTGTTTCAATGCTTGACTGCCCTTTCAGTGAAGAAATTTTTCCTAATATCCAATCTAAACCTCCCCTGGCACAACTTGAGGTCATTTCCTCATTTCGTTATGCTTGTTACCTGGCAGAAATTAAAGTCTAATTATGAACAACCCCAAAAGGGAGATAACAAAGCACAGTGGGCAAATGTATCCATATTTCAGAGACAGAAAAAAACATGCACATATCAAATAAGGGAAAAAATAATTCATTACAGGATGCAAAAGTACTTCGTCAATGCTTTTACCATTAAAACTAACCAATGGACTCACAGGCTCAAGAGGTTTTATGCAAAAGGGGAAGAATGCAAAGATCCAGTCTACAGAGAAAAATTGAGACATTCTATATAATATATAACATAAGGAAATTATCTATGTCTCCCATGAACCTCTGAGAACAGAAGGCACAGGCTTCAAACTGTTGTTTGTCCCTAACTTTACCCTATTTCTCTCCCACTTCCATTATCTGTTTGTCTTAGAAATTCTTTCAGCCGTAAGTGGTTGGAGACCAGGAATATCATCTGTTTGCCCTGTTCCTATAGTCTTCCTTACACATCTGCATCTGGCCACTGTCAGAGCCATGACCCTGGGACAACCTTTTGTCTGATCTGTTATAGGCAGTCGTATGATCTAGAGGCAATTACAGAGAAAGGACATGTACTGGAATTAGGAATGCTGTAAATAAAAGCACACTGAAGGTACAACTCCTGAAGCCTGTTTCATACTATGAACTGTGTGCACCATCAAACACTGCTCAGTGCGTGGATAGTAAGAGAAGCACAAAGACCATATCATCCAAGCCTGAAGTGACAATGAAGTGCATTTATACCCATTTTTATCTCTAAATATCTCATTTGCTAGAATTATGGTCTGTTGGAGAGCTGATTTCTTGGACTTTCCCTGCCATAGACTTTGTAGGATCTTTTCATCCTCCTACTGTCAGACACTGCAAGAGCAGGAACTGCTTGCCTGAGAGAGTGCCCTGTGAAAGTTCTTGCAGAGATGGCATAGAACTTGCTCTGCAATCTTGCTCTGCCAGGGATGTTCTTGCTTGGGCTGGGAGAATTATCTGGGAGGCAGTGTGGATTAAACTGCAATGGAAAAATTGTCTTCTGGATATCCTTCTAACTGCAGCCCTGAAACTCACCTTTCTCCCTGCCTACCTCTGCCATGTCACTGTGTGTAACTCCCTGTGCAGTTAGAAAGGTGGAATTGGTACTGGAAGTATTTCTTTGAAAAATATGGGAAATGCTTTTTTCATAGTTTCTAGTGAAATTTAGCAATCGGAAAAAAAGAACCAGGGGGGTTGGGGGGGGGAGGAGAAGTCCTCTGTAGCCACACACTGTTAACTAAAAATTTTTAGCCAAAGAGAGTTAGGAGGAGGTGGAAATGTCAAGGTAGTTAATTACAGCTCCATTGCTTCAGTTTGTATTCTGCTTTAGGCAATCAATATTCCCTTCTTTCTCAGCTACCTTATCCGGAAAATGTTGTAATACACGACTCACAGGCAGGTTGGGACAGTGAATTCGTCTGTTTTTTACTGCACAGAGTGCCCCAACATGCTGTAGAAGTATTAGGAATGGTTACTATGTGCGAGAGGGAACTACTTAGAAAATGGTTTCTTTGACCTGAATTCTCTCTTAACATCAAAGAGTTGGGACAACCTAGGGCCCACATTTATCAAGCACTCTGGCACTGTTCTCAGTGGAATCAAGTGTGACACAAAACTCTTCAAACTGTTACCAAGACCTTCTGCAGGATCCCTAAGGGTCAATGGGAACTGTTGGATTTCTGTGTGAAGATAAGATGATGTAGCTAAAGGAAGCTAGCTGGAAGAACAAGAAAAACAGCCAATGGAAAATTCACTCAACTATGGACAAATTTGTGTCATTGGCATAGTGACACAAATGGAAATTCAGAGATAATCTGAGCTGTTATTGCTGTCTTTAGAGTGACAGATAAACAGTGGTCAATACAAAACACCTGCATGGTAGGCAAGTGATCAGCAAGCTGGAGACAGGTCAAGATAGCATTTGAGGTCTGTTTGTTACTGCAACTTTGTGGGGCACAACCAGCTTTACCTCCCTGCCAGAAATACCTACGATGAAAGTACCCTTCACAGGTTTTACAGAAAAGCAGTTGGTTGGAGCTAAATCTGCGCTTGAAGTGATTTGGTTAATTTGTCTGCCTTTGCACTGAAGTGGACAAAGAGCACTCCAAGTATCTGTTCCGCAGGTTCAGCCACCAGACCAGGAACCCCAAGGAAGCCAGGTAGCAAATACATCCTAAGCTAGGAGAGCTACTTCTGTAGTGACTGTCCAACAGCTGGCTGTATCACCACCTTCTTATTTCAGTGATGGAACACATGATATGGCTAAACAGACTAGGAGACAACTACACTCGGGAAACACTTCATGATGGAACAAATCATGGCTCAAGCCATCTACCATTTCATTAACACAGCTTAGCTGTAAGGGCTGTTCCAAAGAGCATACGCTGAGATCAATCTCAAGCCTGACGTCAAAGTTCAGTCATCCTCTGATCAAAGGGAGAGTGGACCAATAGTATGTGTTTAAATGTATCACTGTTACCCTGTGACAAAGTTGTGTCCCTCATCATGGTGGATAAAGGCACATTATTGGGTAATATCTTTCATTCTTCAATGGGGCATCTCTAAGCAGGAAAAGTTCCCCATAAGCATTTGAAGTATCAAAGTCTAATAGTGGTTTTCTGGTGTGCTCTTGAAAACAGGGTTTTCTCAAAATCTCGCTTCTGATCAAAGTTTGCAAAACTAATCTAACCTTTCTGGTCTTCCCCCTTACTGGAGACAGTGTCCTATGCTAGCCATCCCACTTAATGGGTAAAACAAAGTTTAATGTTCTTCCTTACTTTGATGGTTTGGGATCAGTTTCTCGTGACAAATCACAGCTCCTGGGGCCCTGTGCCATCAGGGGCCCAGCTGTTAGCTCACCAGTAACACTGGAAGTCTTTCTGGCATGTATTTTGCAGCCTTCAGGGTTTTTTTAAAGAGCAACCTTTATAAATTTTGACATGTTGAGTAAGAGGGGGTGGATGCAAAGGTAAACAGTCACACTGTGGGAGTTGCCAAATCAAACCCAGGGATGTTGGCAGGGAGGTGAGTGAGGGAGAACAACTGTGCTGGAGCAACACTCAGAGCAGAGAGAACTCTCTTACACTGAGGCTTCAGCCTATCCCATAGTAACTGCTTTTATCCTTCTTATCCTAACAACCATTATGTAGTAAGTCTGCTTTGGTACTGAATGCATAAAACATTGATCTTTGCTGCCAATTTTGTAAAAATTTTCACGATGTTTGCCTCCTTTGCCACTGTGTTTCTCTGAGAGTTTCTATACGTAAATAGGAACTTCGATTTTTTCACTGCATTTCAGGGCTGGATATGGCTCCGATATGAGCTGAGCAGAAAGGTCTGTTCAGCCATTTCTCATCCCATAATCCCTTTTCTGTTCCTCTCCCTTTCCGTTTCCAGCATTTCGATCTCAGGATGAAAACTAAGAATAAATGTTAAAGAACATGTTCTTACTTAGAGACATGATGTGCACAACTTCTGAGGAACAATCCCAGCTTGACTGCCACATGAGACAAGTTAGAAATACAAAAGGACTTCCTGCTCTGACAAAAGAAGGTTAGTCTGATTTTCTGGCATATTTAAAATTCGTGAGTCTGTCCGTTCCCAAAAATTAGAATCTGGATGGAAACTAAAGAAGTAGTAGAAGAAGTTGTTTGGAAGTATTCTTAGTTCCTTTCCTGCAATAAATTTGGGTAATATTCAAAGTTTTATCTCTCATCATGACATATGTATTGCCAGGAGCTGGAGCATTAAGACATGCAAGAAGGGAGGTTTATTGCTCACACACATGTAAATCATGCGAGTTAGCAGCTCTGGCTAGGAATCTACAGTCCTGATGGCAACAGCATCTTCTGCTCATTCTGCAAGTAAGGTCACCTTAATATTTTAAGCAAAAGGGCTTTTGTTATTTTCTTTCTCTGCCTGATATTTTTACACTGCAATCCTGAGTGTTAGGTCTATTTCTGGCAAAAGTTGTTTTTGTGAACTTATCCAGTCCTCAGCTGAAGGAGTTCATCTTTTGTGTTTTTTTTTTTTTTTCTCAACACTGGGTAATTTCCCCCTCCAAGAGTTCATTCAGGCCTCAGATAAAGGCAACAGAAGAAACAACTAAGGCATAGAATTTTAAGCAGCCTAGAAAAATCCCTCCTCCTGACCAATTGCGTAATCTTAGTTTTGACTGTATAATACTGCAAGTGCCTGTTGGTGCATTCCAGGAAATACAGGGAACACATAACGAAGGGGGAAAAGAAATTCCTTATAGCTTTTTGTATTTATTCCTGCCTTTCTTTATTTAGCATTTAAAAGCCCTAAACAACGTTTTCTCTCTTTTCCAAGTCACTCCTTAAGAGAAATTTCTGACATGTAATCCTGTAATTACATGTTGTTAACTTGAGGTAGTTTAATCACTCAAGGCAGCAATTTCTACCTTCAACAGAAAGCAGAAAAAAGCAGAAAAGTGTACGAAATATGCTTTTTAATGTATGAAACACAAAGGAGAAAAGCCTTATCGTCAGATGAGTTTTGAACTATGTATGGTTTCTATTCCCCTCCTAGAATGCCAAAGAAGCAACCTTAAAGCCTCTGAGCTTCTGAAACAGAAGAGCCTGTATATTTCTATCTTTGCAGTTCTGCACCCTAGGTGAAAGCTGCAAGACATGCATTTCTCTCTTCTGAAAACCTGAGAGTTACCCAAATCTGTTTGTGAGCTGATTACACGATGGAGTAGCAGGATTGAAAGTTTTCTCAGCAAACTCTTTGGAACAGATACTTTTTCCAAACCTATGCATTCTACGTAAAGCAAAAATCTATGTGAAAGCACTTCACACAGGCCTTTAAAGCCTCAAATTCTCAGGAGGAACACTGCTGTTCTAGATTCAGTCCTGATTCTCCACAGCTTGGTGATTTGCAGTGACATTATCCCATTTCTTTGCTGTACTGCCAACATGTGGCAGATGTTGCTAGGTCCCAAAACACCAAGAGCGTTGATTCACTGGAGGCACAGGAATGTGCTAATACTCCCCAACAGCAATCTAACGCTGTGGGGTCAGCCCAGCATCAATCCCCATTTGCCAGTTCTCTGCCCCGGAACTTTTTATCACCAGTTTCTTGAGTCATGGACCTGTTCTCTAACCACGTGCTAGACATTAGCCAGGAACATTGATGAGTTCCTTAACCGTTCTCTGGGTCACAGCATTATCTCGCCTGGGCAAGACTGTCTCAGTGATATTTAACTGTTTTTTCCATCCTCAGCTCTGGCTGGATGCTAATCACTCATTTGCCATAGATGTGAGAAAACCACGGACAGTCAACTCTCTAAGAAAGGTCCTAAAACATCTGCACTGGTCTGCAGAGTAAGGAAAAGCATCGGTTATGCAAATAACAGTACATGTGGACAACTGTGTGGATCTGACAGGAAGCTACACCTTCACCCATGGGATTACTTAGTGCAAATACATCCCTTGAAGGTCAATTCTAGGAACTCTTTCCAGCCAGCCACTGGTTTGCTGACTTTATGTTGGACAAATGTGTTGAAATCCTGAAAAATAAAATTACTTATTTTTATGCAAATAAGAAGGAGGGGTGCTTTACAAGGGCATGTAGCAATAGGACAAGGGGGAATGGCTTCAAACTGAAAGTGGGTAGATTTAGGTGTTAGGAAGAAATTCTTTACTGTGAAGGTGCTGAGGCCCTGGCACAGGTTGCCCAGAGAAGCTGCGGCTG
This sequence comes from Callaeas wilsoni, assembly GCA_013398955.1. Classification (NCBI taxonomy): domain Eukaryota; kingdom Metazoa; phylum Chordata; class Aves; order Passeriformes; family Callaeidae; genus Callaeas; species Callaeas wilsoni. The sequence goes on along the minus strand of VWPU01015708.1, from coordinate 522 downwards.
CCCCATCCCTGGGAGAGTTCGAGGCCGGGTTGGACGGGGCTTGGAGCAACCTGGTGTGGTGGAAGGTGTCCCTGCCCAAGGCTGGGGGTTGAAATGAGATGATCTTTTAAGTCCCTTTCAACCCAAACCATTCTTTGATTCTATGATTCCACTCTTAACTTCTACTCTTGGCATAACCTGTTACGAGAACCACAGGTCTAGAAACACAGATTTTTCTTACACCGATGTGGGATTTTCCTATGCATTCGCTGTGCACAGCCCAGCAACAACCCCTCACCCTCAGCTCCCTCCGGGGTTGCCCTCTCCCTCCCGCCGGCCCCACTCTCGGGGGAGCAGGGCCCGGGCACGCCCGGGAGCGCCGCCACGGAAGCGTTTTGGAGGCCGCTTTGGCGGCCATTTCGCCGCAGATCTCGGCCCCGCTCCCCCGCGGATCTCGGCCCCGCTCCCCCGCGGAACTCTGCCCCGCTCCCCCGCGGACAGCGGCCCCGATCCCCCGCGAAACTCTGCCCCGCTCCGCCCCGA